>CM036759.1:66546089-66566089 GCA_020796225.1 Arion vulgaris
ACTGAACCGCTCAATCGATAGTAGCGACGGGCGGTGTGTACAAAGGGCAGGGACGTAATCAACGCGAGCTTATGACTCGCGCTTACTGGAATTCCTCGTTCATGGGGAAGAATTACAAGCCCCAATCCCTAGCACGAAGGAGATTCAACGGGTTTCCCAACCCTTTCGGGCCAGGGAGGCATCCACGCTGATTCCTTCAGTGTAGCGCGCGTGCGGCCCCGGACATCTAAGGGCATCACAGACCTGTTATTGCTCAATCTCGTGTGGCTAAACGCCACTCGTCCCTCTAAGACGTTGCGCCGGCGCATCGAGGGACCGGCGAACTATTTAATAGGCTAGAGTCTCGTTCGTTATCGGAATTAACCAGACAAATCGCTCCACCAACTAAGAACGGCCATGCACCACCACCCACTCGAATCAAGAAAGAGCTATCAATCTGTCAATCCTTACAGTGTCCGGACCGGGTGAGTTTTCCCGTGTTGAGTCAAATTAAGCCGCAGGCTCCACTCCTGGTGGTGCCCTTCCGTCAATTCCTTTAAGTTTCAGCTTTGCAACCATACTTCCCCCCGGAACCCAAACACTTTGGTTTCCCGGAAGCTGCCCGCAGAGTCATCGAAGCAACCCCCTGCGGATCGCTCAGTCGGCATCGTTTACCATTCGTGCTTGCTCACAATTATATACCACCGCCAACCACTTGGCTGCCGACGAGCTCGATGTTTAATCAATCCGGTCCTGCCGGACAGCGGCAGCGGCGACGACGGTATTACGGTAAGAGGGGAAGGATCCGCACGACCAGCGGAACACCCTCGGGGGACGACCCAGGACAGACGGCGCATTGTGCACTTAAGGCCACGGGGATCTGGAGCGATCCGCGAAAGCCCAGCGCGCTTCCACTGGCCCCGACAACAAAAGCAGGCAATGATGTACTGACTAAATTTCATTGACCCGCCGCCGCTGATCGAGACCCGCACACGGGCAAGGAAGGGGTGCTTTAGAAGCCGACCCTCAGACGGGCGTGGCCCCGGATGGACCCAAAGGCCGCCATATGCGTTCAAGATGTCGATGTTCAATGTGTTCTGCAATTCACATTAATTCACGCAGCTGGCTGCGCTCTTCATCGACTCACGAGCCGAGTGATCCACCGCACAAAGTTATATTTGCTTGTTTTTTTATTTTGTTTTTTCCCCCATCCCCTGCTGATTTTTTTGGGGCAGGAAGAGAAGAAAAAAATTCTCACGAGACAAATTTTGCAAGTAATATGGAAAATTGGGCGACGGACAGAGAAGGGCTGAGGCGGGAAGGCTCATCGCTGAACACCCCCTCTTTAAGCCTCGCGGCCCCCAAGGAGGAGCTATCGCGCTATTTCAAGAGCAAAAATAGCGCCCAGGTACCTCAACGACCTTCTCCCTTCGGCGGCGGCCAAAGTCGAAAAAAACCAACAAACCGGGCGGCACCGCTCTCTCTGAGGACTTGGCCAGCCGGGCCTGAGCAATCACGCAGCGCTCTTTGAACCCTCGACCCGGCGAGCACAAAACGTGGCTCGAGCCGTCACCGTGGATCGTATCTAGGACTGTCAGGACCGAAAACAGTAGCGGTCAATCGGCAGGGCGGCGCTTTAGCGTCCCCGTCCGACAAAGTTTCTTTCCTTCAGTTTCATCAGTTTCTGCCTACATTTTTCTTCTGGCTGCACTGCGGTAGCTTTTTGCTGTGCCGGCGAGACCGATAATGATCCTTCCGCAGGTTCACCTACGGAAACCTTGTTACGACTTTTACTTTCTCCAAGCGATCGAGTTCGAGCTTCTTCTCGGCCAGCGGTGCCGGCACTTCGTACCAGACCGAGACCAATCCGAGGCCCTCACTGAACCGCTCAATCGATAGTAGCGACGGGCGGTGTGTACAAAGGGCAGGGACGTAATCAACGCGAGCTTATGACTCGCGCTTACTGGGAATTCCTCGTTCATGGGGAAGAATCAAGCCCCCAAACCCTGCACGAAGGAGATTCAACGGTTTTCCCCAAACCCCTTCGGCCAGGGGGGCATCCACGCTGATTCCTTCAGTGTAGCGCGCGTCGGCCCCGGACATCTAAGGGCATCACAGACCTGTTATTGCTCAATCTCGTGTGGCTAAACGCCACTCGTCCTCTAAGTTGGCCGGCGCATCGAGGACCGGAACTATTTAATAGGCTAGAGTCTCGTTCGTTATCGGAATTAACCAGACAAATCGCTCCACCAACTAAGAACGTCCATGCACCACCACCCACCGAATCAAGAAAGAGCTATCAATCTGTCAATCCTTACAGTGTCCGGACCGGGTGAGTTTTCCCGTGTTGAGTCAAATTAAGCCGCAGGCTCCACTCCGGGTGGTGCCCTTCCGTCAATTCCTTTAAGTTTCAGCTTTTACATACTTCCCCGGAACCCAAACACTTTGGTTTCCCGGAAGCTCCCGCAGAGTTCGAAAAAACCCCCTGCGGTGCTATCGGGATCGTTTTCAGAACTCGACGGTTCTGTCGTCCGCGCCTCTGCTTTCGTTCTTGATTAAAAAAACTTTTGACAAAAGCCGCATGCTCGTCTTGCGGGGATCCCAAAATTTCCCCCCGCCCAAATGAATGCCCCGTTTGTCCCCGTTAATCTTCCTCCGTTCCAAAAACCCAAAAAAATAGAACCGGGGCCTATTCCATTATTCCCTGCACCATTATTCAGGCAGCTGGGAGTGGAACAGCAGTTGAACATGGGTCAGTCGGCCCTAAGAGATGGGGAAAACCTCCGTTCTGCCCCGGGGCACTTGTCTTTGTCTACGAAATGATAAATGGAGCCCCCCCCTATCGAAGGGAATCGTTATATTCCCGAACCGGGACACGGGATTGGCCCTCGGGCCACTCGGCAACGCAAACGAAGTGGGGACGCCCGGGGAAGCCCGGAAGAGTTCTCTTTTTGTGAGCCACATCCCTGGAATCGGCTTGCCCGGAGATGGGGACCGGGCTCCTAAGCACCCGGCTCTTGCGGTGCCCGGTCCCGCTCCGTCGGCCCTGAAAACCCACGGAGACGTGTGAATTTGGTGCCAGGCCGACCCATATCCGCAGCGGGTCTCGAGGTGCACAGCCTCTAGTCGATAGAACAATGAGGTAAGGAAGTCGGAAATTGGATCCGTAATTTGGGAAAAGGTTGCTCTGAGGACGGTCGTGGGGCCCGGGGGTCAGAAGGGACTGGGATGGGCCAGGCTGGGCGGGCCCGCCCGCTAGTCGGCGGGCCCGGGCCCGAGCTCGGAACGGGCTGCATTTCCGTGGACCCCCCCCTGGGCGCGCCTCCCGGCGTCGTCCGCGTCGGCTGGCATTCAACAGCCAACTCAGAACTGGTACGGACCGGGAATCCGCCCGTCTAATTAAAACAAAGCATTGCGCGGCCGTCACCGGTGTTGACGCAATGTGATTTCCCCCAGGCCTGAATGTCAAAGTGAAGAAATTCAACCAAGCGCGGGTAAACGGCGGAGTAACTATGACTTCTTGGGTAGCCAAATGCCTCGTCATCTAATTGTGACGCATGAATGGATTAACGAGTTCCCTGTCTATCTTATCAAAGCGAAACCACACCCAAAGGGAACGGGCTTGTAGAATCAGGGGAAAAGACCTGGGGAGCTTGACTTAGTCCGACTTTGTGAAGACACATGAAGGGGGTAGATAGGTGGGGGCCAGCGCATGAAATACCACTACTTTATCGTTCTTTACTTATTCAGGGCAAACGGAGAGCGGGGCGCAAGCCCTCGCTTCTGGGGTTAAGCGGCAACGGCGCTCGTCGTCGCCGCGATCCGCTCTGAGACAGTGTCAGGCGGGGTTTTTCTGGCGGTACATCTGTCAAAAGGGAAGCAGGTGTCCTAAGAGCGAGCTCAGGGGGACGGAAACCTGCGTAAAAGCAAAAGGCAAAAGCTCGCTTGATTTTGATTTTCAGTACGAATACAGCCCCGTAAAGCGGGGCCCTATCGACCCTTTTTGTTTTAAATTTTTAACCAAGGGGGTGTCAAAAATTTTTTACAGGATAACGGTTTTGTGGCGCCAAGCTTTCCCCAAGCGACGTTGCTTTTTGATCCTTCGATGTCGGCTCTTCCTATCTTTTGGAAGGAATTCGCCAAGCGTTGGATTGTTCCCCCACTAATGGGGAAAACGTGAGCTGGGTTTAACCGCCCGTGAGACGGGTTTAGTTTCCCCTACTGATGACAAGTCGTTGCGGGGTAACCCCTGCTCAGTAGGGAAGGAACCGCGGGGTTGGGGGCTTTTTGGTTCACTTGGCGGCTGATCCCAAATTTTGGGGAGCCCATCTGGGGGATTTGGCGAACGCCTCTGGTCAAATCCCCCGGATATCGACGATATTTTTGTTTCCACTCGTCGGGAGGCAACGATATGGCCGGGACCGGGGTTTTCCCTTTTGGCCCGACCTGGCCCAACCCAAAAAAGGGGTCTCTGCCGTCCCGCCGATAAAAGGGGGGGCGGGGCCTGCCGATATTCACCCCATGCGGCGTGGAGGTGTAAAATCTTTTGGGGGGCGACTTGTTCCCCCGGTCGGGGTGTCTCATTAGAGCACCCCCTCACTGGGGAACTTTGAGACTCAGCCTTGGACCGGGAATTTTTTCCCGCACCAGAGGGGCCATCTCCTTTTCCACCCAAAGCTGCTGGTCAACCCCCCTTTTTAAAAAAATTTGTCACCAAAAAAAAAACAAACGTCGTCGTCCCCAAAACCCGGTGGTGTCGTCGTCGTCGTCTTAGTCCTCCGGAACGTCGTCCCCCGGCGGGGAATCGTCCTCGGTGTTTCGTCCTGGGCGGCGGGGGGGGGCCCTCGGCGGCGGCTCGTCCTCATCTCCCGTCTCGCCCTTCGGCAACCGCCCCGGGGTTCGACCCCTCCCCCCGAGCAAACAAATAAACAGCATGGTCAACAAGTTGGAATGGGAAAAAATGCGCTCGGTGACCCAGGTTTGTGTTGGTTGATAGGAGGGAACTCTTTTACTTTATTTAAAACTTTTTTCTTTTTCTAAAACAAAGTAAAATGTCAAAAAAAAAAAAGAAATAACCCCCACAAACCCGCTGAAAAAATTTTATATATATATTTTTTCTTCCCCTAAATCATGTATATTTAACACCCCATCTTACAAAAAGCCTCTAAATAAACCACCTCCCAAAAAAGGAAAGAAAACAAGCCCCCAGCATAAGTTTTTACACCAGATCATTTTTTTTTCTGCAAAAAGTATCACACAGATAAATTTTTTTTTTTTTTTTTTTTTTAAAAATTTAAACATGTCTTAACAGGTCTTTTATAAATAATTGTAATTTTCAGTCCTTACAATTTGAAAAATTTTAAAGTTTTAACCACAATATAAAATTTCTAGTTGGAAAATCTAGAAAAACCCAAAATTAAAATTATTGTCCCCCCTCTTTTTAAAAACTACTACCCCAGCTAATGTGCGGTAAACCCCCCTCTCCCAATTAATATTTTCTTTTCAATGTATGTACCATGTGTGTCCTTGCCCAAAATGTGAAAGATCGCATTTTTTTTTACGGGCATACGTTTTCCCTTTTTTGCGGTCTTGTGTATGGTAAGGCAGGTAGGGCTGTACGTAAAATTTGGAAGATGGGAAAACAAACCAATATAGGCTCAACTGTGGCTACAACATTCTTTTCTTTTTGATTTTGCTGATTGTGTTTGGGGAGTGTGAACCAAATTTGGCGATGGCGGGGTTTTGGAATTTTTTTTTTTAAATTTATAAATTATACCACACCCATTAAAAAATCAAAAAGGAAAACCGGTCAAAACTTGTGGTTAAAGGAATAAAAGGGGAGGTTGGGAGCGGCGAAAGAAAAAGTAGACAATAATAAACATTTTTTTGAAGGGGGGCGGTCGGCGGTGTATTGTTGTAACGGTGTTTGCTCGTCAATCCGGGGGTTTTTCCATTTTTTCAATAAAACCGGGAAGACGAAGAATAATAATTTCTTTTTTTAGCACCCCAAATGCTTTTGGGTTTTTTTTTTTTTTTTTTCCCAACACCGGCGAGGGATGTCTGTGTTTTTTCTAAACTAACAAGCGTCTGACCACGTGGTTAAAACCCCCGTTTGATTCCCCGTGGTGAGCACGCTTGTTAGTTTAAAAAATACCGGCACAACGTCCCGGTGTTAAAAAACCCAAACCCAAAGCTTTGCATTTCCCCGTAAATTCCTCTTCTTCTTCTTTTTCCCTCTTCTTCTTCTTTTTCCTTTTTTAAATTTTTTTCCTTTCTTTTTTAAAAAGTTTTTGGTTGTGTTGCGTGAAATGTAAAACACAGATTTCTGAACTATCTCTGAACTTGAACTTTAAAATTTTTATATTAGAAATAAACAAAAGGTTTGGATTTAAATTTTTAAAACATTCATTTCCCACGTATGGACTTTTTTAAATTTTTTTTAAACAGTTAAACGACAGTGTCATTAATTTTGGCCCAAAAACCCAACTGTTTCTTTAAAAAGATCCCCGGAGGCTTGTTTTCATTTTCAAATATAATATAACCCGTATTCTTGAAAATGACGGTATTTTTTTTTTAAAAAGGGGTTTTTATGTTTCTTACCCGGAAAAATACCCAAACCCTTAAACCGGATAAAAAGTTTTCTGCCGTGTTGACTAGCATTAGTAAATAAGAAATTTCCTTTATAACTCTGGCCCCTCCCAAGGGGGGGAGCTGCTTTGGGGACCAACCCCCGAAAAACCAAAAAAAATGGCAAAGCCCAAAATATTCATTTTACATACCCCGAAAAGAACGAACAACGCGCGAACTTAATCCCCCCCGGGAACATACTATATCGGGGTTTGGGCCGTCTGCAAACTTGCCTCCCCTTTTTAAAAAATAACCGGAGGGGGCGAGCCAGTCAGCAACGGGGTTTTCCCCGTGTCGAAAACCCAAATTGCGTGCATGGGTCTCTAACGGCTGCGCGTGCCCCCTTTTTCACGCGGGGGGGGCTCCCAGCGAATAAGGGACAAGGTAGCGTCTGCTTTAAGACTCGCCCCGCTCCCCGCGTGGTTTTTGGTGGTGTGTGTTCCGTTTTCCCGGAGTTTCTGGGTCGCGGTGTGATGCGGTCGGTCAAAAATTTAAACGCTCGACGGTGGTCTCGTTGGGGCCCCGGGTCTGGAGCTTGTGGGTCCGCAGGTAAACATGGTGCCCTTTTTTTTCCCCGGGGGCGAGTCTTGCCGGAAAAACGGGAAGCGACGCTCGGTCGTTCGCTTTTTCCATTTTCGCCGGGGACGTCGGATCCGCTCTGCCGACGCTGTCTCCCCCCCCGGCATTGTCGGTCGGTCTCGTCCATGAAAATATCGGGTTTGACCCTCCGGTAGTCATATGCTTGTCTAAAAGTTTAAAGCCATGCATGTCTAAGTTCACACTGTCTCACGGTGAAACCGCGAATGGCTCATTAAATCAGTCGGGTTCAATAGATGACACGACCCTCTTGGAAAACTGGGCAATTCTAAAAACTAATACTTTTGGAAAGCCCCCGCCCCTCGTGGAAGGCGCTTTTTTGGTTCAAACCAAATCCCCCGTTCCCCTTTTTGGGCCGGGGGTGGGGCCCGCCCATGGTGACTCTGGAAACTTTTTGCTGACCCTTTGGCCTCATGTCCGGCGCCCAAAATTTTTCAAATTCTCCCTTATCAAATTCGATTTTTACTACATCCCTACCTTTTTTGAAACCCGGGTAACGGGAATCGGGGTTCAAATTCCCGGAGAGGAGCAAAAAAGGCCACCACACCCAAAGGGAAAGGCAGCAGGCGCGAACCCCCACTCCCGGCAGGGGGAGGTAATGACAAAAAATAACAATCGGGACTCTTTCGGGGCCCCCGTTTTTGGAATGGGTCAAACCCCCTTTAACAGGATCTATTGGGGGGAAGTCTGGTGCCAGCAGCCGCGGTAATTCCGCTCCAATGGCGAATATTAAATTTTTTTGGGTTAAAAAAAATTATTTTGGATCTCCAAAGGCGCGGGCGGGCGGTCCGGCTCCCCCGGGTTCACCCTTGTCCCCTGCCCCCCTTTTGCCGGCTCTCCCCGTGGGTTTTCCGGGGAAGCGTCCCGGGTGGCCCCTTTTTGAAAAAATTGAGTGTTAAAAACCCAGGCCTCGCTCCCTGAATAATGGTGCATGGAAAATGGAATAGGACCTCAGTTTTTTTTGGTTTTGGGAACGGGAATTAAGGGTTAAAGGACAAACGGGGCTTTCCCATTGCGGCGTTGGTAAAATTTTTGGGAATCGCCCCCCAAGACAATTTCCGGCTTTGTCAAAATTTTTCATTAATCAGAAAAAGGAAAAGTCGGGGCGCGGAACAATCCGCCCATGGTTTCTGACCATCGAATAAAAAACCAAACCCGATCCCGGGAAAGTTGCTTCGATACTCTGGGGGCAGTTTCCCGGGGAAAACCCAAAAGTTTTTGGGGTTTCCCGGGAGTATGGTTGCAAAGCTGAAACTTAAAGGTTGACGGGGCACCGCAGGAGTGGAGCCTGCGGGTGACCCCCGGGGGAAACTCCCCCGGTCCGGACCTGAAAGGTTACAGATTGTGGCTTTTTTGATTCGGTGGGGTGGGGGTCCCCTGCCGTTTTTGGTTGGTGGGCGATTTGTCGGTTAAATTTCCCGATAACGAACGGGGCTCCCCTTTTAAATAGTTCCCGGTCCCTCGATGCGCCGGCGAAACGTTTAGGGGGACAGTGGCGTTTACCCCGGGGGTTGAGCAATAACGGTCTGTGATCCCCCCAGATGCCCGGGGGGCCGCACGCCCCTCCCCTAAAGGGGAATCGCGTGGATGCCCCCCGGGCCCCGGGGTTTGGGGAAAACCCTTTGGGAATCTCCCCTTCGTGTAGGTTTGGGGCTTGTAATTTTTCCCCCATGGCGAAAATTCCCAGAAAAGGGGGTCATGCTCGGGGATTACTCCCTTTTGTACAACCCCCCCTCGCTCTACCCGATTGGCGGTTCGGTAGGGCCCCCGGGTTGGTCCCCGGTCTGGTAAAAAGTGCCGGCACCGCTGGCCGAAAGAAGCTCGAACTCGATCGTTTGGGAAAGAAAAAGTCGTAAAAAGGTTTTCCCGTAGGTGAACCTGCGGAAGGATCTTATCGGTCTCGCCGGCAAAGCTAAAGCTCCCGGAAAGTACCAAAAAAAATTGGGGCAAATTTTATAAAACCCTGAAGGAAAGAAACTTTGTCGGACGGGGCCCCGGAAGCGCCCCCCCTGCCGATTGCCCCTTACTTTTTTTGGGGGTACCTGACGGCCCTAGATACGATCCGGTGACGGCTCAAAGCCACTTTTGTGCTCCCCGGGGTTCGTAGGGTTAAAAGAGCGCTGCGGTGATTGCCCCAGGCCCGGCTGGCCAAGTCCCCAGGCATGAGGGGTGCCGCCCCGGTTTTTTGGGTTTTTGTCGGGCTTTGGCTCGCCGCCGAAGGGGGGAAGGTGTTGGGGTACCTGGGCGCTATTTTGCCCCGGAAATGGCGCGATCCCTCCTCTAGGCCGCGAGGCAAAAGGGGGGTGTTCAGCGATGAGCCTTCCCCGCCTCAGCCTTCTCATCCGTGTAAATTTTTTCCATATTATTTTAAAAATTTGTCTCGTGAAAATTTTTTTGTTCTTCTTTTCCCCTCCCCCCAAAAAATCAGCGGGGAGGGGGAAAAAAACAAAAAAAAAAATAAAACAAATTTTAACTTTGTGCGGTGGATCCTCGGCTCGTGCGTCGATGAAGGCGCACCCCAGCTGCGTAAATTTGTGTGAATTGCAGAACCCCTTGAACATCGACATCTTGAACGCATATGGCGGCCCCCCGGGGTCCACCCGGGAGCCACCCCCGGAGGTCGGCTGGTCAAAACCCAATCCCCTTGCCGGGGTTTGGGTTGCGGGTCTCGATCAGCGGCGGCGGGTCTAAATTTAGTCGGTCCGCCTGCTTTTGTTTTTCCCGGGGCCAGGGGAAAGCGCGCTGGGCTTTCGCGGACCCTTCCCCCAAACCCCCGTGGTTAAAATTGCACAATGCCCGTCTGCCCTGTGGTCGTCCCCCGGGGGTTTTCCCGCGGTGGGTGCGGATCCCCCCCTCCAGGTAATTTGGGTGGCTCCCGCTGCCCGGCGGACTCGGATTGATTAAACATGGGCTCGCCCCAGCCCCAAGGGGTTTGGCGGTGGGGGCATAATTTGACCCAAACACAAATTTGGAAAACTTCCGCCCCAACGATCCCCGGGAAAATTGTTTAAAATGACTCTGCGGGCCCGGGGAAAAAAAATTTTTTGGGTTCAAGTATGGTCCCTTTCCAAAAGGAATTGGGGACCGGGAAAGGGGCCCCCACCGGGGTGGAGCCTGCGGAAATTTGACTCCCGGAAAGCCCCGGCCCCGGGCACTGAAAGGGTTGACAGATTGATAGCTCTTTCGGTTCGGTGGGTGGTGGTGCATAGCCGTTCGGGGGTTGGTGGGGCAATTTGCCCGGGGTTTTCCCGAAACAAACGGGCTCAACCTAAAATAGTTCCCGGCCCCTCGATGCCCCGGGCGAAACCTGTAAGGACGGGGGGGGTTTAGCCACGAATTGGGAAATCGGTCTGTGATGCCCTTAGATGCCCGGGGCCCCGCCCTAAAAAAGGGAATCAGCGTGGATGCCCCGGGCCCCAAAAGGTTGGGAAACCCGTTGAATCTCCCTTCGTCTGGGTTTGGGGCTTGAATTTTTCCCCCATGAAGGGGGAATTAAAAAAGGCGGGCCCAAAGCTCGCGTTGATTACTCCTCCCCCTTAAAACCCGGCCCGTCGCTACTATGGGTTGACAGTTCAGTGGGGGCCCTCGTTGGTCTCGGTCTGGTAAAAAGTCCCACCGCGGGCCCAAGAAAAAACCGAACTCGACCCTTGGGAAAGAAAAAGTCGTAAAAAGGGTTTTCCCCGTAGGTGAACCTGCGGAAGGATCATTATCGGTCTCCCCGGGCCGGCAAAAAAAAGCTCCCAAAAAGGGTGCGGAAGCAAAATGTGGGGCAAAAACCCCAGTAAAACAAAAAGGGAAGAAACGTCGGGGGGGCCCCAATGAACCCCCTTGCCGATTGACCGCTACTTTTTTGGGGGTTTCCTGACGGGTCCAAATCCCGACCCCACGGTGACGGCTCGACCCCTTTTTGTCTCGCCGGGTCGGGGGTTCAAAGCGCTGCGGTAATTGCCCCCAGGCCCGGCGGGCCAAGTCCCCCAAAAACATGAGCGGTGCCCCCCCGGTTTTTTGGGTTTTTGTCGGGCTTTGGCTCGCCGCCGAAGGAAAGGTTTGGGGTACCTGGGCGCTATTTTGCTCTTGAAAAAAGCGCGATAGCTCCCCCCCAGGCCGCAAAGGGCAAAGGGGGGGTGTTCAGCGTAAACCCTTCCCCCCTCCCTTCCCCATCCCGCCCAATTTTCCATATTGCTTGAAAAAATTTGTCTCGTGAAAATTTTTTGTTCTTCTTTTCCCCTTTTTAAAAAGGGTCGGCGGGGGAGGGGGAAAAAACAAAAAAAAATCAAAAAAGAGTAATTTTGTGCGGTGGATCACTCGGCTCGTGCGTCGATAAAGGCGCAGCCAGCTGCGTAAATTTTGGGGTAAAAACACATTGGCATCGCATCAAACCCCATATGGCGGCCTCGGGCCCACCCGGGGGGCCCCCCGGGTCTGGTCGGCTGGTCTAAACAATCGTTTCCCTTGCCTGGGTTGTGCGGGTCTCGATCAGCGGCGGGGTCAATAAAATTTTAGTCAGTACATCATTGCCTGCTTTTGTTGGGGGGCCAGTGGAAGCGCTGGGCTTTCGCGGATCGCTCCCCCGTGGCCTTGGTCCCTTGCGCCGTCTGCCCTGTGGTCGTCCACCGAGGGTTGTTCCGCTGGCCCGTGCGGATCCCTTCCTCTTACCGTAAAAAAGCGTCGCCGCTCCCCGCTGTCCGGCGGGACTCGGATTGATTAAACATCGATCGTCGGCAGCCAAGTGGTTCGGTGGTATATAATTGGGAGCAAGCACGAATGGAAAAGGGTGTGTGGATGCGACGGTCCCAAAAGTTTAAAACATAATACTCCGACCCCCAGATCGGACAGATTACCCGCTGAATTTAAGCATAAACAAAGGCGGGGGAAAAAAAAACCCCAAAAATTTTCCCCCATTAACGGCAGTGGCGGGAAGAGCCCAGCCCCGAACCCCTCAGTGTCCGCGGGCGGGAACTGTGGTGTGTGGGCCCCAACCAGCTGCCAGGGGGCGGGGTCCCCTGATCGGGGCTTCACCCAGGCGGGTGTAAGGCCTTTTTCAGGTGCCTCTCTGTGCGGCCCGACGTCTCCCAAAAAATCGGGGTTTTTTGGGGAAAGCAGCCCCCAAACGGGTGGTAAACTCCATCTAAGGGTAAATACTTGCCCAGTCCGATGGCGGACCGTCCGTGAGAAAAGTTGAAAAAAACTTTGAAAGAGGTTCAAAAGTACGTGAAACCGCCCGGGGGAAACGGGTGGATCCCCAAAGTCGGTCCCGCGGAAATTCCCCGGGGCCGGTCCGGGCATCGCGGTTCCGGGGTCCGGGGAACCCCCCGCGGTGCCAGCCCGGGCTCCGCCGCGTGCCCCGCGGGCGGGGGCCAAACCCGGGTTTTGGGGGTTTTGAGCGGTGACGCCGGGGGTTGTAGGTGGGCGCCCGCGTTTCCGCCCTTCCCCGGAACCGCCCCAGACCGAGGAACCGCCCCGAAAACTTCGGACCTTCCCCCGGGGGAAATTCGACTGGGGGACTGAGGGAACCGGGTTTCCCCACCGCTCCCCGGGGGCGCGAGGGCTGGCCCGGGGTTTTCAAAAAAATCAGCGGGGGTTTGTGGAAGGGCTGTCGGCATTCCCCCCCCGGCCCCTCTTGAAACAGGACCAAGGGTCTAACGGGGCCGCGATCTGGGTCGTACGAAACCCCAAAACACGAAAGAAAAACGAGGGCCGGTTTATGGGCCCCGGGGGGATCCTCCCTCACTGTAAAAGCAATCTTTTGTGTGGGGTGGCGCACCCCGGGCCCCTCCTCTGCGCTGGGCAGTGGGGCCGGACGAAACGTCACCTGGGACCCCAAAAAATGGTGAACTATGCTGGGGAGAACGAAGCCAGAGGGAAAATCTGGTGGAGGGGTTTG
The DNA here is from genome assembly GCA_020796225.1 of Arion vulgaris. Taxonomy (NCBI): domain Eukaryota; kingdom Metazoa; phylum Mollusca; class Gastropoda; order Stylommatophora; family Arionidae; genus Arion; species Arion vulgaris. Next base: position 66,559,177 of record CM036759.1, read on the forward strand.
TTGGGATTCTGACGGCAAATCCCCATGTCAAACGGGTAAAGGGGCCCCGGGGGAATCGAACCATCTGGGAGCTGGTTTCCTCCCAAGTTTCCCCCCCAGGATAGCTGGCGCTCGATCGCGGTTTTTTTCGGTAAAGCGAATGATTAAAGGGGCTTGGGGACAAACGACCTTTAACCTTTCTCAAACCCAAATGGGTAAAAAAAGTGGCTCCCCTCGGGCTGGGGCCCCTTGTCCCGAAAATTATTTCCGTGGGGCCCTTTTGGGAAGCAGGGCGGGGCTGTGGGATGAACCCAAAAACCCGGTTGGGGGCCCAAACGCTGACGCTCTCAGCCCTAAAAATGTTGGTTGATAAACCCCGCGGGGCGGTGGCCATGGAAGTCGGGAACCCCCTGGGGTGTGTCCTCACCTGCCGAATCAACCAGCCCCGAAAATGGATGGCGCAGGCCCTCGGACCCCTTCCCCCTTTTCAACTCGTGCAAATCGAAAGAGGCCGAGACGGTAGGAGGGCCCGTCGGGGTGAGCGTGGGGAAACCTGGGGGCGATCCCGGGGGGGGCCGCCCCGGTGCAGAAACTTTTAGTAAGGGAAATATTCAAGCAAGAACTTTGAAAACTAAAAATGGAGGGGTTTTCCCTGTGGAACCCGGTTGAACTGGGTCAGTCAGTCCCAAAAGATGAAAACTCCGTTTGGCCCCGGGGGCCCCTGTCTTTGTCTGAAAAGATAAATTAAATGGCAATATCGAAAAGGGGAAACTTAAAATTCCCAAAAACCCGGAAAAGGAAATTGGTCCTCTGGGGCCCTCGTAACCCAAAAGAAGTGGGGGCGTCGGGGAACCCCGGAAAATTTTTTTCTTTTCTTTTAAAAAACCCATCCCGGAATGTTGCCCCGGGGATGGGACCGCGGCTCCGTAAAACACCGCGGCTCTTGCGGTGTCCCGGGGGCTCCCTCGGCCCAAAAACCCCCCGGGGCGGTGTGAAATTTTATTCCGGTACCCCTTTTCCGCAGCAGGTCTCCGGGGGCACGGGCCCCCTGGCGATCGATAGAACAATGAGGGGAGGGGGAAATCGGCAAGGGGGATCCCCCTCGGGAAAGGGGATTGGCTCTGAGGGGTGGGTCGGGCGGGCCCGGGGGTACCCCAAGGGGGGACGGATGGGCCCGGGGTGGGCCAGGGGCCCCCGCCCTATCGGCGGGGCCCGGGCCCAAACTCGGGAAAGTTAAAAACCTTCCGTGGACCCCCCCTTGGGGGCCCGGGGCCCTCCCCCGTCGTCCCCGTCCTCATTCCCAACCAACTCCCGAAAATGGTACGGACCGGGGGGAAACATTTTTCTTAAAACAAAGCATTGGGCGGCCGTCCCGGTTTCCCCCAATTGATTTTTTGCCCCTTTCTGAATGTCCAAAAATGAAAAATTCAACCAAGCCGGGGAAACGGCGGGAGTTCTATGACTCTTTAAAGGGAGCCAAATGCCTCGTCATCTAATTAGTGACGCGCATGAATGGATTAACGAGATTCCCACTGCCCCATCTACTATCTGGGGAAACCACAGCCAAAGGGGAAGGGGTTTGGGGAAACAGCAGGAAAAAAAGACCCCGTTTAGCTTGACTCTTAGTCCCACTTTGTGAAGAAAATGAAGGGTGTAGCATGGGGGAGGGGCAAACGCAATTTAAATACCACTACTTTTTTCCCTTTTTTTTTATTCGGGCAAGCGGGGGCGGGGGAACCCCCGCCCGAGTTAAGCGGCAACCGGCGCTCGTGTCGGCCGCGATCCGCTCCCGAACAGTGTCGGGGGGGGAGTTTGACCGGGCGTTCATCTGTCAAAAAGGGAACCGGGGTCTAAAGGGGAGCTCGGGGAGGGCGGAAAACCCCGCGTGAGCAAAAGGGGAAAAGCTCCCGCGATTTTGATTTTCCAAAAGCAATTTCCCGACCGTGGGGTGGCCTATCGATCCTTTTACTTTGGGGTTTTAGCGGGGGTTTGAAAAGTTACCACCCGGGGGTAGCTGGCTTTTGGGGCCCAAACGTTCATAGCGGCTTGTTTTGGGTCCTTTGATGTCCTTTTTTTATCATTTTCCAAAACAAAATTTTTAAAACCCTTGGATTTTTTCACCCCCTAAAGGGAAAAAATGAGCTGGGTTTGGGCCTCGTGAACAGGGTTGGTTTTCCCCACCGGTTTACAAGTGGTTCTACGGTAATCCTTTCGGGGCCGGGGGAAAAACCCGGGGGTTTGAACAAATTTGGGTTCCCTGGGCTGAAAGCCAATGGTGCGGCTTTTAAACGGGGAAAGGCTGAACGCCTCTAAGTCCAATCCCCCCGGGGTTCGGCGTGTTTTCCCCCTGCGTCAGGCCGTTGGTCCCGGGGGGCCCGGGTTTCGCTCCCGCCCGGCCACGGTCGGCCACAGAAAAAGGGCTCTGCCTCCCCCCGGTCAAAGCGGGCGAAAGGGCCTGTGAAATTCCTTTTCGGGCGTGGAAGGTGTGAAATCATTTTTAACGGGCCCAGGGTTTTCGGGCGGGGGGGTCGTAACGTAGAACAACCCTCCTGCGAACTGTTGAGACTCAGCCGGGCCGGGGGAAATTTTCGCACCAGGAACAACATCTCCATTTTGATCCAACCCGGGGGGGTCAAACCCCATTACAAAATTTTTCACCAAAAAAAAAAAACAAACGTTCTCACCAAAAACGGTGGTTTCGTCCGTCGCTGTCTTGTCCCCCGGCGGGGGCCCCTTTGTCCTCGGGGGGAAAAACTCCTCCCCTTTTTTTCCCCGGGGGCGGCGTCGTCCTCCGGGGGGCGCGTCTCCTCATTCCCTCCTTTGGCAAAACCCACCGCGCAGGTTCGACTCCCCCCGAGCAAACCAAAAAAACAACATGGTAACAAGTTGGAATGGGTAAAAGGTAAACCCAAAGGTTTGTGTTGGTTGATAGGACAGGAAATCTCTTTTTATTTAAAAACATTTTTTTTTTTTAAAGAAAAAGTGTACAGAAAAAAAAAAAAAAAATTTCCAAAACCCTTTTAAACATTTTATATATATTTTTTTTCTATCTCCCAAATCGTGTATATTTAACACCATCTTACAAAAAATTTAATCGACCTACTAAAGTGTACCCAAAAAAACAACCCGTCAGCATAAAAATATACACACAGATCATTTTTTTTTCTGCATAAAAATATACACACAGTCAGATTTTTTTTTTTTTTTTTTAAAAATTTTTTTTAAAATTTTTAACAGGTCTTATTATAAATAATTGTAATTTTAAATTTTTTTTTAAAATTTTCTGTTTTAAATTTTTTTACAATATCAAAAATTTCCCAGTTGGGAAATCTAGAATAACAGTTGTATTATTGTCCCCCTTCTCTTAATAACTACTATCAGCCCCCTTTTGCGATCAAAAACCCCCTCTCCCCCAATTTAATTTTTTTTTTTCCCAAAGTTTGTACCATGTGTGTGTCATGTCCCAAAATTTTCAACATAAACTTTTTTTACTGTACATGATTTCTGCCCCCTCGGTCGGGGTTTTATGGGAAGGCGGGGAGGGGTGTCTTTTTTAAGGTGAAAGGCAAACAAACCAATATAGGCTCAACTGTGGTACAACTTATTCCCTTCTCTGGGTTGCCATTTGTTTTGGGAGTGAACACAAATTTGGGGATCGACTGAACTTGAATTATTATTTTTTAATGTATAAATTCCACATCCCCTTAGAAATCGGGGGCCCTCCGGGAAAGCTTTGGTTCCCAAAAGGGAAACAAGGGGTTGCTTGTTTGCAGCAGAAGAAAAGTAGACAATAATAAACAAATTTTTTAGTAGGAAAGAGTCAGCAGTGTATTGTGTCGCTAACAATTTTTGCTCGTCAATCCCTGGTTTTTATTGTTTTTCGTCAAAAGGGCCGGAAAACGAAGAATAATAAAATTTTCGTAAAAAACATTCAATGCGTTGGGGGTTTGTTGTTTTTTTTTTTCCAACAACCCCCGATGTCTGTGTTTTTTCTAAAATAACAAGCGTGCTGACCACGTGGTTATAACCCCGGGGGGTTTCCCGTGGGGAAAACACGCTTTTTTGGGGTTTAAAAATTCCGAACACCCTTTGCCCATTTTCAAACCCTTGCATTGCCGGGGGTTCCTCTTCTTCTTCTTCTTCCTCTTCTTCTTCTTCTTCCTCTTCTTCTTCTTCTTCTCCTTTTTTGAAAAGTTGTTGGTTTGTGGTGAAAAATTTAACACAAAATTTTTGAATATCTCTAACTTTTTTAAATAAAAATTTTTTTTATTGAAATACAAAAAGGGTTTTTGGGTTTCCCGGTTGCCCGGCATTGCATTTACTTACGTATTTGGGCTTTTTTTAATTTTTTTTTAAACAATTAAACGACGGGGTCATTAGCTTTTGGGCTTAAAAAATGTTTCATTAAAAAATGCCCGGGGGGGCTTGTTTTCTTTTTCAAATATAATATAATCCGTATTCTTTAAAATGACGGTATTTTGTTTTAAAAAAGGGGTTTACTCCGTTTTTATCCAGAACAATATCCCAACCTTAACCGGGTAAAAAAAATTTTAAAACTGCCGTGTGACTAGCATTAGTAAAAAAAAAACTTTTTTCCCAAAATTTTATAACTCTGGTCCTACCCCAAATCGACTGCGGGGGGGAGAAAACCTTCCCCTAAAAACCCAAAAAAATGGCAAAGTCCCAAAAAATTCATTTTCATGGAAAAAAACGAACAACGCGCAGGGGGATTAAAACCCTCCCCGGGGAAAATTTTTATCTGGGTTGGCCCTCTGGAACTGTTTTCCCCCTTTTTAAAATAAGGACGGGCGACCAGTCAGCGAACGCGGGTTTCCCAGTGTGATAAACCTTGCGTGCATAGTCTCTCGGCTGCCCCGTCCTCCCCCTTTTTTCGGGAAGGTCCCAACGAATAAGGAAAAAATAGCATCCTTTTTGGGCCCCGCTGCTCGCCCCGTAGTGCTTTTTTGGGGTAAAGTGTGCCAAGGAGGGTTTTTCGGTCCGGTGTGATCAGTCGGGCTAAAATTTTTTAAAAGCTCGACGGTGGGCTCTTAAAAAGGGGGTCTCCCAACGGCCCGGGGGGGGGTAGTCTGGTTTCGTTTTTCTTTGGGGAGGCGCAAAAACGCCCGGGAAAACCTTTTGGGAAGCCGGGCGCTCGGTCGTTTCCCCTTCAATTTCCCCATTTTTTGCCCCGGGGGCGTGGGGGTCCGCTCTGCACAAACGCTGTTCCCCCGGGCTTTTCGGTCCGGGCCGTCCCCTGACGGGTATCTGGTTGATCCTGCCGGGAGTCTATGCTTTCTCAAAAAATTGATGCATGTCTAAGTTCCCCTGTCTCGGTGAAACCCCAGATAGCTCATTAAATCCCTTGGGGTTCAAAGATGACACGATCCCGGGGTGGGGTGGCTTCTGGGGGTAATACATGCTTCCCAACTCCAAAACCCCTCGTGGGAAAAAACGCTTTTTTTGTTCAAAACCCAAACGCCGGTTTCCCTTTTCGGGGGGCGGCGTCCATAGGGCTCTGGATAACTTTTTGCTGATCGCATGGCCTCGTAATGGGCGCATCTTTCAAATGTTTCCCTTCAAATGTCGATGGTACGGGTTTTGCCCCCATGTTTGTAACGGGTAAAGGGGGAAACGGGTTCGTTCCGGAGAGGGGGCATGAAACACCACCCACATCCAAGGGGAAAAGGGAGAGGCGCCTTACCCTCCCCCAGGGGGGGAAAATTTTCAAAAAAACAATACGGGGCTCTTTCGAGGCCCCTTTGGAATAGTACACTTTTAAAACCCCTTTTAAAGAGGATCTATTGGGGCAAGTCTGGTGCCGAGGTAAATTTAGCTCCAATAGCGTATTTAAAAATTTTTGCGGTTAAAAACCTGGGTTTGGGTCTCCAGGCGCAGGCGGGCGGGCCCCCTCGCCCGGTTCCCGCCCGTTTTCCTGCCCCACCGTCTGCCGGCTTTCCTGGTTTCTCTTCCAAAAAACGTCCAGGGGGCCCCTTACTGGAAAAAATTTAAATGTTCAAAACAGGCCTCAGCTGCCTGAATAATGGTGCATGGAAAATGGGGGGACCTCGTTCCCTTTTTTTTTGGTTTCGGAACTGGGGTAATGATTAACGGGGGCAAACAGGGGGATTCGATTGCGGCGTTGGGGTGAAATTCTTGGATCGCCGGGAGCCCGCAAAGGGGTTTTTAAAATGTTTCTTAATCAAGGGAAAGAAGTCAAAGGGGCGAAACGATCCCGATACCGTCTGGGTTTTGACCATAAACATTTCCCACTAGCGATCCCAGGAGTTGCTTCGATGACTCTGCGGGCGGCCAAAAACCCAAAAAGTTTTTGGGGTTTCCCAAAGTATGGTTTAAAAACCCGAAAACTTAAAGGAATTTACGGGGGACCACCAGGGTGGAGCCTGCGGCTTAATTTTCTCAACACGGGAAAAAATCACCCCGGGCCCGGGCCTTTAAAATTTACAGATTGATAGCTCTTTCTTGATTCGGTGGGTGGTGGTGCATGGCCTTCTTGTTGGTGGAGCATTTGTCGGGTTTTCCATTTAAAGAACAGACTCTGGCCCATTAAATAGTTCTTGGGGGCCCCCGGTGCCCGGGACCCAGCCCGTAGAGGGGCAGGGGGCGTTTAGCCACACAGTTGAGCAATAACAGGTCTGTGGTCCCTTAGATGTCCCCGGGGCCCCCACCCCGCTACACTGAAGGGAAACGCTGGATCCCCCCTGGCCCCAAAGGGTTGGGGAAAACCCCTTGAATCTCCCTTCGTGCGAGGGGTTGGGGCGTAATTCTTCCCCCTGAACCAGAATTCCCCCCGTGGGGCGGTCATAAACTCGCGTTGATTCGTCCCCCGCCGCTGTACACACCCCCTCCCCTACTATCGATTGAGCGGTTCCCGGGGAGACCTCGGGTTGGTCTCCCGGGCTGGTACAAGGGGCCG
>CM036759.1:66573589-66591089 GCA_020796225.1 Arion vulgaris
AATTTGCTGACTTTAAGTTTTAACCACAATATCAAATTTCTAGTTGGCGAAATCTAGAATAACAGTTAGTATTATTGTCCCACTACTTTAATAACTACTATCAGCTTAATGTGCTGATCAAACCGGCCCTCTCCCAATTAATATTTTCTTTCAATGTATGTACCATGTGTGTGCTCATGTCCAAAATGTGTAACGATCGCATTATTTTACTGTACATACGATTTCTGCCCCCCTGCGGTCGGTGTGTATGGTAAGGCGGGTAGGGCTGTACGTGAAATTTGGAAGATAGAAAGGCAAACAAACCAATATAGGCTACAACTGTGGCTACAACTTATTCTTTTCTTCTCTGAGTTGCTGATTGTGTTTGCGGAGATGTGAACACAAATTTAGCGATCGACTGAACTGAATTATTATTTTTAATGTATAAATTATACCACATCGCATTAGAAATCATAAAAAGAGGCCGGTCGGAAAACTTGTGGTTCAAGGAATCAAGGATTGCTTGTAGCAGCAGAAGAAGAAGTAGACAATAATAAACATTATTATTTAGTAGAGTAGAGCGGTCAGCAGTGTATTGTGTCGCTAACAATTGTGCTCGTCAATCCGTGGGTTTTCATTGTTCTCGTCAATAGACGCGGAAGACGAAGAATAATAATTTACGTAGGTACATTCAATGCGTTGGTGTGTTGTTGTTTTCTTTTTCAACACCGGCGACGCGATGTCTGTGTTTACATTTCTAAACTAACAAGCGTGCTGACCACGTGGTTATAACCCACGTGGTGATTACCACGTGGTGAGCACGCTTGTTGTTTAGAAATGCTAAACACACATCTCCGTGTTGAAAACAAACCAAAGCATTGCATTTACTTACGTAAATTCCTCTTCTTCTTCTTCTTCCTCTTCTTCTTCTTCTTCCTCTTCTTCTTCTTCTTCTCAACTTTCTTTTTGAAAAGTTGTTGGTTGTGTTTGCGTGAAATGTGAACACAAATTTCTGAACTATCGTCTGAACTTGAACTATTAATTTTTATATTAGAAATCACAAAAAAGGTTTGGATTTCAGGTTGCCAGGCATTGCATTTACTTACGTAGTGGACGTTTTTTTAATTTTTTTAAAGCAGATTAAACGACAGTGTCATTAGCTTTGGTCACAAAACCCAACTGTTTCATTAAAAGATGCACAACGGAGGCTTGTTTTCATTTATCAAATATAATATAATCCGTATTCTATGAAAATGACGGTATTTTGTTTTAAAAATTGGTTTTACTCCGTTTCGTACCCGAGCAAAATATCCGAACCGTTAACCGGATAAAAAATTTAATACTGCCGTGTGACTAGCATTAGTAAATAAAAGCAAATTTCCAAATTTCATAACTCTAGCTCCTACCCAAGTCGAGCTACGGTGGGAGGACCAACGCCCGTAAAACCGAAAAAAAATGGCAAAGTCCAGAAATATTCATTTACATAGCGAAAAGAACGAACAACGCGCGAACGTTAATCCACTCCCGGAACATACTATATCTGGGTTGTGCGTCTGCAAACTGTGCCTTCCCGTTTTGAAAATAACCGGACGGGCGAGCCAGTCAGCGAACGCGGTTCCCCAGTGTCGATAACCAATTGCGTGCATAGTCTCTAACGGCTGCGCGTGCTCCTCCTTTTCACGCGAACGGGGCTCCCAGCGAATAAGGGACAAGGTAGCGTCTGCTATTAAGACTCGCTCGCTCGCCGCGCGCTGGTCTTATTGGTGTGTGTGTGTCCGTATATCGGAGTTTCTCGGTCGCGGTGTGATGCAGTCAGTCTAAAATTTTAAACGCTCGACGGTGGTCTCGTTAAAGGCCCGGCTCTCGCAACGAGCTTGTGGGTCCGCAGGTAGTAACATGGTGTCGTTTTTGCTTGGCGGCGCGAGTCTTGCCGGCAAAACTGTGGGAAGCGAGCGCTCGGTCGTTTCTCTTCAATTTCGCATTTTCGCCGGGGACGTCGGGATCCGCTCTGCACAGAGCGCTGTCTCCTACCCGAGCATTGTCGGTCCGGTCTCGTCCATGACAGCTATCTGGTTGATCCTGCCAGTAGTCATATGTTGTCTCAAAGATTAAGCCATGCATGTCTAAGTTCACACTGTCTCACGGTGAAACCGCGAATGGCTCATTAAATCAGTCGAGGTTCAATAGATGACACGATCCTACTTGGATAACTGTGGCAATTCTAGGCTAATACTGCTACAAGCTCCGACCTCGTGGAAAGAGCGCTTTTATTAGTTCAAAACCAATCGCCGTTACCCTTTGCGGGGTGCGGCGTCCCACTGGTGACTCTGGATAACTTTGTGCTGATCGCATGGCCTCATGTGCCGGCGACGCATCTTTCAAATGTCTGACCTATCAAATGTCGATGGTACGTGACATGCCTACCATGTTTGTAACGGGTAACGGGGAATCAGGGTTCGATTCCGGAGAGGGAGCATGAGAAACGGCTACCACATCCAAGGAAGGCAGCAGGCGCGCAACTTACCCACTCCCGGCACGGGAGGTAGTGACGAAAAATAACAATACGGACTCTTTCGAGGCCCCGTAATTGGAATAGTACACTTAAACCCTTTAACGAGGATCTATTGGAGGGCAAGTCTGGTGCCAGCAGCCGCGGTAATTCCAGCTCCAATAGCGTATATTAAAGTTGTTGCAGTTAAAAGCTCGTAGTTGGATCTCAGGCGCAGGCGGGCGGTCCGGCTCGCGCCGGTTCACTGCCCGTTGTCTCCTGCCCTACCGTCTGCCGGCGCTCTCCCGTGGGTGCTCTTCACTGAGCGTCCCGGGTGGCCGCGCGTTTACTGAAAAATTAGAGTGTTCAAAGCAGGCCTCAGCTGCCTGAATAATGGTGCATGGAATAATGGAATAGGACCTCGGTTCTATTTTGTTGGTTTTCGGAACTGGAGGTAATGATTAACAGGGACAAACGGGGCATTCGTATTGCGGCGTTAGAGGTGAAATTCTTGGATCGCCGCAAGACGAGCTACTGCGAAAGCATTTGTCAAGAATGTTTTCATTAATCAAGAACGAAAGTCAGAGGCGCGAAGACGATCAGATACCGTCGTAGTTCTGACCATAAACGATGCCGACTAGCGATCCGCAGGATTGCTTCGATGACTCTGCGGGCAGCTTCCGGGAAACCAAAGTGTTTGGGTTCCGGGGGGAAGTATGGTTGCAAAGCTGAAACTTAAAGGAATTGACGGAAGGGCACCACCAGGAGTGGAGCCTGCGGCTTAATTTGACTCAACACGGAAAACTCACCCGGTCCGGACACTGGAAGGATTGACAGATTGATAGCTCTTTCTTGATTCGGTGGGTGGTGGTGCATGGCCGTTCTTAGTTGGTGGAGCGATTTGTCTGGTTAATTCCGATAACGAACGAGACTCAGCCTATTAAATAGTTCGCCGGTCCTCGATGCGCGGCGCAACTCTTTAGAGGACGAGTGGCGTTTAGCCCCACGAGATTGAGCAATAACAGGTCTGTGATGCCCTTAGATGTCCGGGGCCGCACGCGCGCTACACTGAAGGAATCAGCGTGGATGCCTCCCTGGCCGAAAGGGTTGGAAACCCGTTGAATCTCCTTCGTGCTAGGATTGGGCTTGTAATTCTTCCCCATGAACGAGAATTCTAGCAAGCGTGAGTCATAAGCTCGCGCTGATTACGTCCCTGCTCTTTGCACACACCGCTCCGCCTACTATCGATTGAGCGGTTCAGTGAGGCCTCACTCGTCCTGTCTGGCAATGAAAGCAGCCGGCACCGCTGGCTGAGAAGAAGCTCGAACTCGATCGCTTGGAGAAAAGGTCGTAACAAGGTTTCCGTAGGGCACCTGCGGAAGGATCATTATCGGTCTCAGCCAAGCTGCGCCGTACGCAAGTGCGGCTAGAAGCAAAATGTAGGCAGAAACTGATGAAACTGAATAAAGAAACTGTCGGACGGGGGACCGCATGAAGCGCCGCCTCAGCTGATTGACCGCTACTGTTTTTCGGGGTACCCGACAGTCCTAGGATACGATCCACGGTGACGGCTCGAGCCAATGCTTTGTGCTCGCTGGGTCGTAGGGTTCAAAGAGCGTGCCGCAGGATTGCCCAGCGCCCAAGGCCGGAAACCAGAGCGGCTGAGCGGCGCGCCCCGGTTTGTTGGTTTTGTCTGACTTACCTGCCGCCGAAGGGAGAAGGTCGTTGAGGTACCTGGAATATATTTTTGTTTTGAAGAAGATAGTTCTTCCTGATAGCTGCGAGGCTTAAAGAGGGTGCTCAGCGACGAGCCTTCCCGCCTCAGCCTCTCTGTCCGTCGTCCACCCTTCCATATTACTTCGCAAAATTTGTCCGTGAGAATTTTTTATGTTCTTCTTTCCCGGCCCCAAAGTCGTTAGGGATGGGGAAAAAACAAAAATAAAAATCAAGCAAAATGGGATAACTGTGCGGTGGATCACTCGGCCTGTGTAATGATGGCATGCAGCCAGCTGCGTGGAATTAGCGTGAATTGCAGAACACATTAACATCGACATCTTGAACGCATATGGCGGCCCTGGGTCCATCCTGAAGCCACGCCTGTCTGAGGGTTTGCCAGCCCCAAAGCAACGCTTCCTTTTGCCTGGGTTGTGCGGGTCCCGATCAGCGGTGCGGGTCAATGAAATTTGGTCAGCACATCATTGCCTGCTTTTGCTGTCGGGGGCCAGTGGAAGCGCGCTGGGCTTTCGCGGATCGCCGCCCAGATCCCGTAACGGCACAATGCGCTGCCTGTCCTGTGGTCGTCCACCGAGGGCGTTCCGCCGGTCGTGCGATCCTTCCCCACCGTGGATTACCGTCGTCGCCGCCGCCGCTGTCCGGCAGGACCGACTACCAAAACATCGAGTCGCCGGCAGCCAAGTGGCTGGCGGTGGTATATACCGTGAGCAAGCACGAATGGTAAACGATGCCGACTAGCGATCCAGGCAGGAGTTGGTCGATGACTTGCGGGCAGCCTTTCCGGGAACCAAAGTGTCAGTCTGGGAAGTATACTGCAAAGCTGAAAACTTAAAGGAATTGACGGAAGCGGGCACCACTAGGGAGGGAGCTCATGGTTTGCACTGATCTCAAATACCGGGAAAACTCACCCGGCCCGAGACTCAAGGATTCCGGGATAGATTTACAGTTTTCATCTGGTGGGTGGTGGTGCAGGCTTTCTGCTTTAGTTGGTGAGTTGATTGTCTGGTTAATTCCTGATAACGAACGAGACCTGCGCCATTAACAGTCTGCCGGTCCCCTCGATGCGCCGGCGCAACTTAGAGGACGAGGGCGTTTAGCCGTTGATCGAGATTGAGCAACAGGTCTGTATGCCCTTAGATGTCCGGGGGCCATGCGCGCCGCGACTGAAGGAATCAGCGTGATGCCTCCCGGCCCGGAAAGGGTTAGAAACCTGCTGAATCTCTCTTCTGTGCTAGGGACGGCTCGCACCCTTCCCATGAACGAGGAATTCAGTAAGCTGGTCATAAGCTCGCGTTGATTACGTCCCCTGCTCCTTGCGGCCACCGCCCGTCGCCAGCTATCGATCAGAGCGTCGCGAGGCCTCGGATTGGTCCGTCTGTACGAAGTGCCGGGCACCGCTGGCCGAGAAGAAGTCTGAACTCGATCGCTTGGAGAAAGTAAAAGTCGTACTGGGTTGTTTCCTGCAGGTGAACCTGGGCGGAAGGATCAACATCGGTCTCGCCGGCACGAAGCTGCAGCCACACGCGCAGCCAGAAGCGAGTCGTAGGCAGAAACCGATTGAACCGACAGAGAAACTTTGTCGGACGGGGGACCGCATGGAAGCGCCGCCCTACGATTGACCGCTACTGTTCGCACCCTGACAGTCCCAGATACGATTCACTGGCACGGCTCGAGCCACGCCGTTTGTGCTCGCCGGGTCGTAGGTTCAAAGAGCGCCGCGGTGATTGCCCAGGCCCGGCTACAGTCCGAGCATGAGCGGTGCCCCGGTTTACGGTTTTATCGATCTGCACCGCCGCCGAAGGGAGAAGGTCGTTGAGGTACCTGGGCGCTTATTTTGCTCTTGAAGGCGCGATGGCTCCTCCTTGAGGCCGCGAGGCTTAAAGAGGGTGGTCTGAAGATGAGCCTTCCCGCCTTCAGCCTTTCTGTCCACATGTCGTCCAATCCCTTTCCATATTACTGCACCACCGTGAGTAATTTTTGTTCTTTCTTCCGCCCTGAAAGTCAGCAGGGATGGGGAAACAAAAATAAAAATCAAGCAAATGATAACTGTGCGGTGGATCACTTGGCTGTGCGTCGATGTAGAAGAGAGCGCAGCCAGCTGCGTGAATTAATGTGGTTCGCAGAATGCTACTGAACATCGACATCTGAACGCATATGGCGGTTCCGGGTCCATCCTGCTTACGCCCGTCTGAGGTGGTTTGTGATATCAGCAACGCTTCCCTCGCTCACAGCGGGTCTCGATCGGGCGCAAGGCGGGTCAACGAAATTTAGTCAGTACTATCATTGCTCGCTTTGCTGTCGGGCCAGTGGAAGCGTTGGGCTTTCGCGGATCGCCCAGATCCCGCGTACGGCGCACAATGCGCCGTCTGTCCTGTGGTCGTCCACCGAGGGAGTGTTCTGCTGTCGCGGATCTCTTCCTAATAGAAGACATTGTCGTCGCCGCTGCCGCTGTCCGGCAGGACTCGGATTGATTAAACATCGGCCTGTCGGTGGCGGCGCTGCGCTGGCGGTGGCATATACCGTGATGAAGCAATGAATGGTAAGGGTGTGTGGAGGATGGTGCCAAGAAGTTTAAACATATAATACCGACCAGATCGGACGAGATTACCCGCTGAATCCGACGACAGGTCGTCGTACGAAAAGAACTACCAAGGATTTCCCCAGTAACGGCGAGTGAAGCGGAAGAGCCCAGCACCGAATCCCCAGTGTCACGCCGACGGGAACTGCGGCGTGGACGCCACCAGCTGCAACAGAGGCGCCGAAGTCCCCCTGATCGGGGCTTCAACGAGAGCGGGTGTAAGGCCTGCAGGTGCCTTCAGGTACGAGCGTCTCAGAGTTTGCGATAAATACCAGCAATCGTCAGCCAGTTGTTTGGGAATGCAGCCCAAAGCGGGTGGTAACCCATCTAAGGCTAACATTTGGTATCGAGTCCGAGAAGGACAAGTACCGTGAGGGAAAGTTGAAAGAACTTTGAAGAGAGAGTTCAAGAGTACGTGAACTGCCCAGAGGTAAAACGTGGTGGATCCGCAGTCGGTCCAGGAATTAGCGCGTAGGCGCGGTCCGGGGCAATGCGGCCCGGGATCCCTAAACCGACCGCGGTGCCGAGCCGACTCCGTCGCGCGCACCCTCCGCGCGCGCAGGTGCCACAACCGGTCGGTGGTCGGCCGGTGACATGCCGGCGCTGTAGGCGGGGGCGCTCGCGTCCCTACCCAGCCTTCCCCGGCGAACCAGACCGAGTGCGCGGCAGGTCAGAAACCGCCGCGAGCTCGAGGCCACCTTCCGGTGAGTTCGACCGGGGGAGAATCGGCAACCGTGTCTTCTGACTGCTCACTCATGACAGGTGCGGGCCGGCTGGCTTGAAAGTCAGCAGGGCAGTGGTAAGTCTGTCATATTCCACCTGACCCGTCTTGGAAACGATGGACCGTTGAGCCAACATGCGCGAGCAGACAATGTATTGAACCCAAAGGCGCAGTAAAGTGAGGGCTGTCTATATAACGGTGGACCCTCCTCACTGTACACCCAGGGTGGGGTATGACCACCCGGCCTGCTCACCTGCGCTGCCATGGGCGGAGCAAGAGCGCACGCCAGAACTGAAAGATGGTGAACTATGCCTGAGTAGAACGAACAGAGGAAACCTGTGGAGGTTCGCAGTGATTCTGACGCAAATCGATCGCCAAAACTTGGGCATAGGGGCGAAAGACCAATCGAACCATCTAGCAGCTGGTTCCTCCGAAGTTTCCCCAGATAGCTGGTGCTCGATCGCAGTTTTATCTGGAATAACGATTAGAGGTCTGTGACGAAACGACCTCAAACCTATTCTCAAACTTTAAATGTAGAAGAAGTCCGCCTGCTCGAACTGGAGCCGGGCGCGCCGAATGCGTGTGCTGGCGGGCCACTTTTGGTAAGCAACTGCGTCGTGGGATGAACCCGCCCGCCCGGTTGAGGCAAAGCAAATCGCTGACGCTCATCAGACACCATAAAAGGTGTTGGCTGGGATATAGACAGCAGGATTTGCGGGCCAGTGGAAGTCGGAACCCTAAGGAGTACAACTCACCTGCTGAAATCAACCAGCCCTGGAAATGGATGGCGCTAGGAGCGTCGACCTTATACTGGGCCGTCTCGGCAATCGAGAACCAGAACGGCGCCGAGACGAGTAGGAGGCCGTCGGGGTGAGCGTGGAAGCCTGGGAGCGATCTCGTGAGCGCCCCGCAGATCTTGTAGTAGCAAATATCTGGGTAAACGAGAACTTAAGACTGAAGTGGGAGAATAATCTATGAACAGCTAACATATTGGTTTGTCCTAAGAGATAGGAAAACTGCCCTGACCTCGGGGCACTTCGTCTTTGCCCATGAAATGATAAATTAGAGCCAGCCCGCAGCCTATCGGAAGGGAATCGGGTTAATATCTGAACCTGACACGAGATTGGTCCTCTGGGCCACGTGCAACGCAAACGAAGTAGACGGTCGGCGAAGCTCCGAAGAGTTCTCTTTTCAGGCGAGCCACATCCCTGAATCGGCTTGCCCGAGCAGATAGGACCATATTCCAAAAAGCACCGCGGCTCTTGTGGTGTCCGGTGCGCTCCTGTCGGCCCTTGAAACCCCACGGAGACGGTGTGGAATTTTTGCGCCAGGCCGTACCCATATCCGGGCAGCAGGTCTCGAGGTGCACAGCCCAGTCGATAGAACAATGTAGGTAAGTGAAGTCGGCAAATCTGATCCGTAACTTCAAAAGATTGGTCGGAGGCTGGGTCAGTCGGGCCGCCGGGGTACGAAGCGGGGGACTGGCGGCCTGGTTAAATAGGCCGCCACAGCAGGTCGGCAGGCTGCCGACGCTGGAACGTGGGTTGCACCTTCCCGTGGACCGCCCCAGCGCAAAAAGCGGCGCCTCATGTCAACCAAGTCGGCTGGCATTCAACAGCCAACTCAGAACTGTACGGACCAGGGGGAATCCGACTGCTCAATAAAACAAAGATCGCGACGGCCGCCACCTGTGTTGACGCAATGCATTTCTGCCCAGTGCTCTGAATGCCAGCGAAGAATTAACCAGGCATGGTAAATTGCGGGAGCAACTATGACCTCTTATAGCCAAATGCCCTCGTACCTAATTAGTGACGCGCATGAATGGGTCGTTAACGAGGATTCCCACTGTCCTATTCATTATCGAAGGGAACCACAGCCATGGAACGGCTGGTAGAATCAGCGGGAAAGAAGACCTGCGTTGAGCTGGGACTCTAGTCTGATTTTGTGAAGACACATGGTTGGTAGTATAGGTGGAGCAAGCGCACTGAATACTACTCACTTATCAAGTTTCATTTATCTAGTCAAGCGGAGAGCGAAGGCGCTTCCCTCGCTTCGGAGCGGTTACAACCGGCGCTCCGTCGACAAGATCCGCTCTGGAAGACAGTGTCAGGCGGACGACTGGGGCGGTACATCACCAAAAGGTAACGCAGGTAATCACGCGAGCCTAGCATACGAAACTTGCGCAGAGCAAAAGGGCAAAAGCTCGCTTGATTTTGATTTTCAGTACGAATACGACCGTGAAAGCGTGGCTCATCGATCCCTTTCTTTGACTTTGGTGAGTTTTAAGCAAGAGGTGCTGTAGTGTTACCACAGGATAAATTGTTTGGTGCGGCAGCCATGTTCATAGCGACGTTGCTTTTTGATCCTGATGTCGGCTCTTCCTACCGTTGCGAAGCAGAATTCGCCAAGTAGCGTTGGATTGTTCACCTACTCTAACAGGGAACGTGAGCTGGCTTTTTGACCGTCGTGACAGGTTAGTTTTACCTTACTGATGACAAGTCGTTGCTAGCGGTAACTCTGCTCAGTACGAGAGAGGAACCGCGCGTTCAGACATTTGGTTCACGTGCTTGGCTGATAAGCCACTGGTGCGAGGCTACCATCTGAGGGATTATGGCTGAACGCCCTAAGCCGTAATCCCGCCCGGATATGCGACGATATTCTTAGCACCTCATCGCGTCGGGAGGCAGAACGACATGGTCGGACCTGGAGTTTACGCCCAGCCTGACCCTGGTCGAGCCACAGAAAGAGGTTCCTGCCGTCCCGCCGATCAAAGCGGGCGGGGACCTGAACCGATATTCACCCCATGCGGCGGGAGGTGTGAAATCGCTTTCTGTAGACGACTTGTTCTCGGTCGGGGTGTCGTGTTGCAGAGCAGCCACCACTGGTGATCCGTTGGAGACCTCAGTTTGACCGTAGACGGTTCGCACACCGACGAACAACATCTCCGATTTCCGGTCCGAGCCGCTGAGTCCAACCAATCTACATTTACAAAATTTGTCACCAAATAAACAAAATGTCGTCACCAAACACGGTGGTGTCGTCGTCGTCGTCGTCTTGTCCCGGCGGAGACGTCGTCCCGGCGGAGCACGTCGTCCCGGTGTTGTCGTCCCGGCGGCGGCGTCAGCTCTCGGCATATGTCGTCTCATCGTCCCGTCTCGTCCTTCTGGCAACCGACTGCGTGCAGGTTCGACTCCTGCCCCGAGCAAACAACAACAGCATGGTCAACAAGTTGGAATGGGTAAAATGCGCTCGGCACCCACGGTTTGTGCTTGGTTGGGATAGGACGATTCTCTTACTTCTATTATTTAAAAACATTTTCGCTTTACAACAAAGTAGCAACAGAAAGAGAAATACCTCACAAGTCCGCTGAAA
The DNA here is from genome assembly GCA_020796225.1 of Arion vulgaris. Taxonomy (NCBI): domain Eukaryota; kingdom Metazoa; phylum Mollusca; class Gastropoda; order Stylommatophora; family Arionidae; genus Arion; species Arion vulgaris. The sequence goes on from CM036759.1 coordinate 66,584,462, forward strand.
CATTTTATATATATTTTTTTCATCTCCCACCGTAGATATTTAACATTACATCTTTACGGCCAGCGCTCAATCGACCACCTACGCTGAAAGTGTACCGGTATTAGCTAAGCCCACGCATAAAAGTATACACACAGATCATCATTTTTTCTGCATAAAAGCATACACATTATGATCAGATTTTTTTTTTTTTAAAATTATTTAACATGTCTTAACAGGTCTTATTATAAATAATTGTGAATTTCAGCATTCTGTACAATTTGCTGACTTTGCTTAATCCACAATATTGCTCTAGTTGGCGAAATTCAGAATAACAGTTAAGATGACAAGATCCCCACACTACTCTTAATAACTACTATCAGCTAATGCAGACTGGGAACCGGCCCTCTCCCAATTAATATTTTTTCATCGTATGTAATTATGTGTGCTCATGTCCAAAATGTGTAACGATCGCATTATTTTACCGTACACACGATTTCTGCCCCTGCGGTCGGGTGTATGGTGGAGTGCGTAGGGCTACGTGAAATTTGAAGATAGAAAGGCAATGGAACTAATATAGGCTAAACTAGGCTGCAACTTATTCTTTTTCTCTCTGAGTTGGTTATCAGGTTAGGAGATAGAAACACAAATTTAGCGATCGACTGAACTTGAATTATTATTTTTTAATGTAGAGAATTATGTACCACATCACTAGAAATCATAAAAAAAAGGAGTACCGGTCGGAAAACTTGTGGTTCAAGGGAATCAAGGCGATTGCTTGTAGCAGCAGAAGGTGGTAAGTAGACAATAATAACATTATTATTTAGTATAGAGTGGTCAGTTATGTATTGTGTCGCCAACAATTGTGCTCGTCAATCCGTGGGTTTTCATTAAATTTTGTCAATAGACGTGAAGACGAAGAATAATAATTTACGTAGGTACATTCAATGCGTTGCGCATTACTGAGACGTGATGTCTGTAAGCTTACATTTTTAAACTAACAAGTATTAGATGAAAGATAATTCACGTGGTGATTACCATGTGGTGAGCATATCGTGCTTGTTAATAGCTTAGGAATGTAAACACAGACATAGCGTCGCCGGTGTTGAAAAAACAACCAAAGCATTGCATTTACTTACAAATCTTCTTCTTCTTCTCTCCTTCTTCTTCACTCAACTTTCTTTTCGAAAAGTTGTTATTGTGTTTATGCGAAACGTGAACACAAACCCTTGAAACTATCGTCTGAACTTTCGAACTATTAATTTTATAATAGAAAATCACAAAAGGTTTGGATTTCAGGTTGCCAGGCATTGCATTTAAACATGTAGTGGACGTTTTTTTAATTTTTTAAAGATTAAATGATAGTGTCATTAGCTGGTCACAAAACCCAACTGTTTCATTAAAAGATGCAATAGTAATTGAGGCTTGTTATTTATCAAATATAATATAATCCTGTATTTCTAAGATGAAACACGGTATTTTGTTTTAAAAATGGGTTTTACTTCCGTTTCATACTGAGCAAATATCCGAACTGTTAAATCTGATAAAATTTATTTACCGCTGTGTGACTAGGTATTAGTAAATGAAAGAATATTTCAAATTTATAACTTCAGCTCCTACCAAGTCGAGCTACGGGGACCAACGCCCGGTAAACCGAAAATGGCAGTCCAGAAATATTCATTTTACATAGCGAGAACGAATAACGCAACGTTAATCCACCGGGAAATATACTATATCTGCTAGTGTCTGCAACCAAAGCCCTGTTTTGAAATAACCGGACGGGCGAGCCAGCCAGCGAACGCGGTTCCCAGTGTCGATAACCAATGCGCGCATAGTCTCGGCCCATTGCGCGTGCTCTCGCTTTTTCACGAACGTTCCCAGCGAACGGCGGGGACAGAAGGTTCGCGACAGATTTGCCGTCACGCGCGGTCTTATTGGTGGTGTGTGTGTGTCCGCATATCGAGTTTTTCGGTCGCGGTGGACGTAGCTAGTCTGTACTTAAACGCCTGACGGTGGTCTCGCAGTACCGGCTCTCGCAACGAGCTTGTGGTCCGCAGGTAGTGGAATTACGGTGAAGTCACGTTTACTTGGCGAGTGTTTTATATCTCGCTGGCAAAATTGTGGAAGCGAGCGCTCGCCGTTTCGCTTTTACCTCGCATTGCTGCTGGGGGGACGTCGGGATCCGCTTCTGCACAGAGCGCCGTCCCTACCCCGAGCATTGTCGGTCCGGTCTCGTCCATGACAGCCATCTGGTTGATCCTGCCAGTAGTCAGGCGCTTGTCTCAAAGATTAAGCCATGCATGTCTAAGTTCACACTGTCTCACGGTGAAACCGCGAATGGCTCATTAAATCAGTCGAGGTTCAATAGATGACACGATCCTAGCTTTCTGATAATCAGGCAACGACGAGCCAATACATGCTTACCAAGCCCGACCCTCGTGGAAAGAGCGCTTATTAGTTCAAAACCACCGCTGTTACTTTGCGGGTGCGGCGTCCCACCAGACTCTGATAACTTTGTGCTGATCGCATGGTCTCATGTGCCGGCGACGCATTCAAATGTCTGCCCTATCAAATGTCGATGGCATACATGCCCACCAGCTTGTGTAACGGGTAACGGGGAATCAGGTTCGACTCCGGAGAGGAGCATGACAGAAACGGCTACTACATCCAAGGAAGGCAGGCGCGTACTTACCCACTCCCCGGCACGGTGAGGTAGTGACGAAAATATCAACACGGACCCTTTTCGAGCCCTGCAATTGGAATGAGTACACTTAAACCCTTAACGAGGATCTATTGAGGTGCCCAGCCAGCAGCCGCGGTAATTCCAGCTCCAATAGCGTATACAAAGTTACTGCAGCAGTGCCTGTGAATGATTCAGCGCAGGTGCGGTCTGGTCGCCGGTTCACTGCCCGTTGTTCCCGCCCTACCGTTCGCCGGCCTCTCCCGTGTGGGTGCTTCACCGAGTCCCGGGTGGCCGGCGTTTACTGAAAAATTAGAGTGTTCAAAGCAGGCTCAGCTGCCTGAATAATGGTGCATGGAATAAATGGAATAGGACCTCGGTCTTCATTTTTTGTTGGTTTTCGGAACTGGACGTAACAGATTAACAGGACAACGTGGGGCATTCGTATTGCGTAAGGTTAGAGGTGAAATTCTGGATCGCCGCAAGACGAGCACGCGAAAGCATTTGTCAAGAATAGCCACACCAAGAAATCGAAAGTCGAGGCGCCGAAGACGATCAGATACCGCCGTAGTTCTTGACCATAAACGATGCGCTGATCAGCGATCCGCAGGAGTTGTTTGATGACTTGTGGCAGCTTCCGGGAAACCAAAGTGTTTGGGTTCCGGGGAAGGATGGTTGCAAGCTGGAAACTTAAAGAATTGACGGAAGGGCACCACCAGAGTGGAGCCTGCATTAATTTACTCAACACGGGAAAACTCACCCGGTCCGGACACTGTAAGACTGGACAGATTGATAGCTCTTCTTTGATCTGGCAGGGTGGTGGTGCATGGCCGTTCTAGCTGGTGGGAGCGACGGTTTGGTTAATCCCGATAACGAACGAGACCCCAGCCCATTAAATAGTCTGCCGGTCCTCGATGCGCCGGCGCAACTTCTTAGAGGGACGAGGCGTTTAGCCACACGAGCATTGAGCACAACAGGTCTGTGATGCTCCTTAGATGTCCGGGGCCGTGACGGCGCGCCATCAGCTAACCATGGATGCCATCTTCTGATTCGAGGGGTTGGGAAACCTGCTGAATCGCGCTAGGATTAGCTTGTACTCTTCCCATGAACGAGGAATTCTCAGCAAGCGCGAGTCAAGGCTTGCGCGGGATACGTCCCTGCCCTTTTGTACACACCGCCTGGGTCGCTGGCCATCGATTGAGCGGTTCAGTGGGAGGGTCTTGATTGGTCTCTGGTCTGGTACGAGGCGCGGACACCGCTGGCCGAGAAGAAGCTCGAACTCGATCGCTTGGAGAAAGTAAAGTCGTAAATAAGGTTTCGTAGGTGAACCTGCGGAAGGATCATTATCGGTCTCGCCGGCACACTAAAAAGCCACACGCGCGGCAGCCAGAAGCAAAAATGTAGGCAGAAACTGATGAAACTGGCGAAAGAAACTTTGTCTGGACGGGGGACCGCGCAGCGCCCCCGCCGATTGACCGCCACTGTTTTTCGGCAAATTCTGACAGTCCTAGATACGATTCATTTGGTGACGCGCTCGAGCGACAAGTTTTGTGCTCGCCGGTCGTAGGGTTCACAAAGAGCTGGCTATGCAGTAAGATTGCTCAGGCCTGGCTGGCTGCTGAAGTCCTCGAGCACAGCGTGGTGCCGCCTCGGTTTGCTTTGGCAGTTTTGTTCCGACTCTTGGCTCGCCGCCGAAGGGAGAAGGTCGTTGGATGCGCCTGCGCCATTTTTGCTCTTGAAATAGCGCGATAGCTCCTCCTTGGAGGTCAAAAAGAGGCTTAAAGAGAGGGTGTCTAGCGATGAGCCTTCCTCGCCTCAGCCTTCTCTCTGTCCGTCGTCCACCCTCTTCCATATTACTGTAACTTGTCCGTGAGAATTTTGTTTTTTCTCTTCCCGCCCCCCAAAAAGTCAGCAGGGGATGGGGGGGAAAAAAAATGTGAATCACAAATGATAAATCTTTGTGTGGTGGATCACTTGGCTCAGTGTCGATATGAGTTTGAACAGCTGTAAAGAATTAATGTGAATTGCAGAACACACTGAACATCGACATCTTGACCCACATGGCGGCCTGGTCCATCCCGGGGCCACGCCCGTCTGAGGGTCGGCTAGTTCAAAGTAACGCTTCCGCCCGGGTTGTGCGGTCTCGACCAGCGGCGGCGCGGGTCAATGAAATTCTAGTCAGTACATCATTGCCTGCTTTTGTTGTCAGCCGTGGAAGCGCGTTGGGCTTTCGCGATCGTTCCATCCCTGTGGCCTGGCGCACAATGCGCCGTCTGTCCTGTGGTCGTCCACCGCGGTAAACGGCTGGTCGCGATCCTTCCCTCTACCGGGTCGTCGTCGCTGCTGCCGCTGTCCGGCAGGACTCGGATTGACAAACATCGAGCCTGGTCGGCAGCCAAGTGGCTGGCGGTGGTATATACTGCGGAGCAAGCACGAATGGTAAAACGATGCCGACTAGCGATCCGCAGGAGTTGCTTGATGACTTCTGGTGGCAGCTCTGGAAACCAAAGTGTTTGGGTTCCAGAAGTATGGCGCAAAGCTGAAACTTGAAGGAATGACGGAAGGGCACCACCAGGAGTGGAGCCTGCGGCTTAATTTGACTCAACACGGGAAAACTCACCCGGTCCGGACACTGTAAGGATTGACAGACTGATGCTCTTTCTTGACTGGTGGGTGGTGGTGCATGGCCGTTCTTAGTTGGTGGAGCGACGGTCTGTTAATTCCGATAACGAACGAGACTCTAGCCTATTAAACAGTTCGCCGGTCCCTCGATGCGCCGGCGCGCTTAGAGGACGAGTGGCGTTTGAGCCACGAGATTGAGCAATAACAGGTCTGTGATGCCCTTAGATGTCCGGGCCGTACGCGCGCCACTGGAAGGGAATCGCGTGATGCCCCCTGCCCGAAAGGCTGTAACCCGTTAACCTCCTTCGTGCTAGGGATTGGGGCTTGTAATTCTTCCCATGAACGAGGAATTGCGCGCGAGTCATAAGCTCGCGTTGATTACGTCCCTGCCCTTTGTACACCGCCTGTCGCTACTATCGATTGAGCGGTTCAGTGAGGGCCCCGGATTGGTCTCAGTCTGGTACGAAAGCAAAGCGGCACCGCTGGTCGAGAAGAAGCTCGAACTGATCGCCGGAGAAAGTAAAGTCGTAAATAAGGTTTCCGTAGGTGAACCTGGTGGATGATCGCACCCGCCCTGCCGGCACAGCTGCAGTGCCACACGCGCGCAGCCAGAAGCAAAATGCAGAAACTGATGAAAACTGAAGGAAAGAAACTTTTGTCGGACGAGATCCGAGGCGAAGCGCCGCCCTGCTGATTGACCGCTACTGTTTTCGGGGGTACCCTGACAGTCCTAGATACGATCCACGGTGACGGCTCGAGCCATTGCTTGTGCTCGCCGTGGGTCGTAGGGGTCTTTAAAGAGCGCCGTGCGATTGCTCAGCGCCCGGCTGGGCCGGGTCCTCAGAGCATGAGCGGTGCCGCCCCGGGTTTGTTGGTTTTGTTCGACTTGGCTCGCCGCCGAAGGGAGAAGGTCGTTGAGGTACCTGGGCGCTATTTTTGGTTTTAGGCCGCGATAGCCTCCTGGAGGCCAGCAGGCTTAAAGAGGTAAGGTTCAAATGATGAGCCTTCCTGCCTCAGCCTTCTTGTCCGTCGCCCAACTCCACACTGCAAAATTTGCGTCCTTCGTGAGAATTTTAGTTCTTCTCTTCCCTGCCTCAAAAGTCAGCAGGGATGGGGAAAACAAAAATAAAAAATCAAGCGCAATGATAATCTCAGTGGTGGATCACCAATGTGCAAGTCGATGAAGATGCAGCCAGCTGTGTGAATTAACACGTAGAATTGCAGAACACATTGAACATCGACATCTTGAACGAATATGGCGGCCTCGTCCATCCCGGGGCCACGCCCGTCTGAGGGTCGGCTAGCCCAGCAACGCTCTGCCTGGCTGTGCGGTTCGGATCAGCGGCGGCG
>CM036759.1:66596089-66601089 GCA_020796225.1 Arion vulgaris
AGAAAGGCAAACAAACCAATATAGGCTACAACTGTAGGGTACAATTATTCTTTTTCTTCTCTGAGTTGCTGATTGTGTTTGCGGGAGATGTGAACACAAATTTAGCGATCGACTGAACTTGAATTATTATTTTTTAATGTATAAATTATACCACATCGCATTAGAAATCATAAAAAAAAGGAGGCCGGTCGGAAAACTTGTGGTTCAAGGGAATCAAGGGATTGCTTGTAGCAGCAGAAGAAGAAGTAGACAATAATAAACATTATTATTTAGTAGAGTAGAGCGGTCAGCAGTGTATTGTGTCGCTAACAATTGTGCTCGTCAATCCGTGGGTTTTCATTGTTCTCGTCAATAGACGCGGAAGACGAAGAATAATAATTTACGTAAAGTTTCATTCAATGCGTTGGTGTGTTGTTGTTTCTTTTTTCCAACACCGGCGACGCGATGTCTGTGTTTACATTTCTAAACTAACAAGCGTGCTGACCACGTGGTTATAACCCACGTGGTGATTACACGTGGTGAGCACGCTTGTTGGTTAGAAAATGTAACACAGACACAAGTGTTGAAAAACAAACCAAAGCATGCATTTCTTGTAAATTCTCTTCTTCTTCTTCTTCCTTCTTCTTCTTCTTCTTCCTCTTCTTCTTCTTCTTCTTTTCAACTTCTTTTTGAAAAGTTGTTGGTTGTGTTTGCGTGAAATGTGAACACAAATTTCTGAACTATCGTCTGAACTTGAACTATTAATTTTATATCAGAAATCACAAAGGTTTAGTTTCAGGTTGCCAGGCATTGCATTTACTTACGTAGTGGACGTTTTTAATTTTTTAAAGCAGATTAAACAAGTGTCATTAGCTGGTCACAAAACCCAACTGTTTCATTAAAGATGCACAGGAGGCTTGTTTTCATTTATCAAATATAATATAATCGTATTCTATGAAAAAGACGGTATTTTGTTTTAAAAATAGGTTTTACTCCGTTTCGTACCCGAGCAAAATATCGAACCGTTAACCGGATAAAAAAATTTTAAAACTGCCGTGTGACTAGCATTAGTAAATAAAGCACATTTCCAAATTTCATAACTCAGCTCCTACCCAAGTCGACTACGGTGGGGACCAACGCCCGTAAACCGAAAAATGAGCAAGTCCAGAAATATTCATTTTACATAGCGAAAAGAACGAACAACGCGCGAACGTTAATCCCCTCCCGGAACATACTATATCTGGGTTGTGCGTCTGCAAACTGTGCCTCCCCGTTTGAAAATAACCGGACGGGCGAGCCAGTCAGCGAACGCGGTTCCCAGTGTCGATAACCAATTGCGTGCATAGTCTTAACGGCTGCGCGTGCCTCCCGCTTTCACGCGAACGGGCTCCCAGCGAATAAGGGACAAGGTAGCGTCTGCTATTAGACTCGCTCGCTCGCCGCGCGCGGTCTTATTGGTGTGTGTGTGTCCGTATATCGGGTTTCTCGTCGCGGTGTGATGCAGTCAGTCCTAAAATTTTAAACGCTCGACGGTGGTCTCGTTAAGGCCCGGCTCTCCACGAGCTTGTGGGTCCGCAGGTAGTAACATGGTGTCGTTTTTTGCTTGGCGGGCGCGAGTCTGCCGGCAAAACTTGAGGAAGCGAGCGCTCGGTCGTTTCGCTTCAATTTCGCATTTTCGCCGGGACGTCGGGATCCGCTCTGCACAGAGCGCTGTCTCCTACCCCGAGCATTGTCGGTCCGGTCTCGTCCTGACAGCTATCTGGTTGATCCTGCCAGTAGTCATATGCTTGTCTCAAAGATTAGCCATGCATGTCTAAGTTCACACTGTCTCACGGTGAAACCGCGAATAGCTCATTAAATCAGTCGAGGTTCAATAGATGAACGATCCTACTTGGATAACTGTGGCAATTCTAGAGCTAATACATCTTACAGCTCCGACCCTCGTGGAAAGAGCGCTTTTATTAGTTCAAAACCAATCGCCGTTACCCTTTGCGGGGTGCGGCGTCCCACTGGTGACTCTGGATAACTTTGTGCTGATCGCATGGCCTCATGTGCCGGCGACGCATCTTTCAAATGTCTGCCCTATCAAATGTCGATGGTACGTGACATGCCTACCATGTTTGTAACGGTAACGGGAATCGGGTTCGATTCCGGAGAGGAGCATGAGAAACTGCTACCACATCCAAGGAAGGCAGCAGGCGCGCAACTTACCCACTCCCGGCACGGGGAGGTAGTGACGAAAAATAACAATCGGGACTCTTTCGAGGCCCGTAATTGGAATGAGTACACTTTAAACCCTTTAACGAGGATCTATTGGAGGGCAAGTCTGGTGCCAGCAGCCGCAGTAATTCCAGCTCCAAAGCGTATATTAAAGTTGTTGCAGTTAAAAGCTCGTATTGGATCTCAGGCGCAGGCGGCGGTCCGGCTCGCGCCGGTTCACTGCCGTTGTCTCCTGCTCTACCGTCTGCCGGCTCTCTCCGTGGTGCTCTTCACTGAGCGTCCCGGGTGGCCGGCGCGTTTACTTTGAAAAAATTAGAGTGTTCAAAGCAGGCCTCAGCTGCCTGAATAATGGTGCATGGAATAATGGAATAGGACCTCGGTTCTATTTTGTTGGTTTTCGGAACTGGAGGTAATGATTAACAGGGACAAACGGGGCATTCGTATTGCGGCGTTAGAGGTGAAATTCTGGATCGCCGCAAGACGAGCACTGCAAAGCATTTGTCAAGAATGTTTCATTAATCAGAACGAAAGTCAGAGGCGCGAAGACGATCAGATACCGTCGTAGTTCTGACCATAAACGATGCCGACTAGCGATCCGCAGGAGTTGCTTCGATGACTCTGCGGCGCTTCCGGGAAACCAAAGTGTTTGGGTTCCGGGAAGTATGGTTGCAAAGCTGAAACAAGGAATTGACGGAAGGGACCACCAGGAGTGGAGCCTGCGGCTAATTTGACTCAACACGGAAAACTCACCCGGTCGGACACTGTGAAGATTGACAGATTGATAGCTCTTTCTTGATTCGGTGGGTGGTGGTGCATGGCCGTTCTGGTTGGTGAGCGATTGTCTGGTTAATTCCGATAACGAACGAGACCTTCAGCCTATTAAATAGTTCGCCGGTCCTCGATGCGCCGCGCAATCTTAGAGGGACGAGTGGCGTTTAGCCACACGAGTTGAGACAATAACAGGTCTGTGATGCCCTTAGATGTCGGGCCGCACGCGCGCTACACTGAAGGAATCAGCGTGGATGCCTCCTGGCCCGAAGGGTTGGGAAACCGTTGAATCTCCTTCGTGCTAGGGATTGGGCTGTAATTCTTCCCATGAACGAGGAATTCAGTGCGCGAGTCATAAGCTCGCGTTGATTACGTCCCTGCCCTTTGTACACACCGCCCGTCGCTACTATCGATTGAGCGGTTCAGTGAGGGCCTCGGATTGGTCTCGGTCTGGTACGAAGTGCCGGCACCGCTGGCCGAGAAGAAGCTCGAACTCGATCGCTTGGAGAAAGTAAAGTCGTAACAAGGTTTCCGTAGGTGAACCTGCGGAAGGATCATTATCGGTCTCGCCGGCACAAGCTAAAAGCTACACGCAAGTCGCCAGAAGCAAAATGTAGCGAAACTGAGAAACTGAAGGAAAGAAACTTTGTCGGACGGGGACCGCATGGCGCCGCCCTGCCGATTGACCGCTACTTTTTCGGGTACCGACAGTCCCAGATACGATCCACGGTGACGCTCGAGCCACGTTTGTGCTCGCCGGTCGTAGGTTCAAGAGCGCTGCGGTGATTGCTCAGGCCCGGCTGGCCAAGTCCTCAGAGCATGAGCGGTGCCGCCCCGGTTTGTTGGTTTTGTCTGACTTTGGCTCGCCGCCGAGGGAGAAGGTCGTTGAGGTACCTGGGCGCTATTTTGCTCTTGAAATAGCGCGATAGCTCCTCCCTGGAGGCCGCGAGGCTTAAAGAGGGTGTTCAGCTGATGAGCCTTCTCGCCTCAGCCTTCTCTGTCCGTCGTCCAATTTTCCATATTACTTCCAAATTTGTCTCGTAGAGAATTTTGTTCTTCTCTTCCTGCCCCAAAAAGTCAGCAGGGGATGGGGAAAAAACAAAAATAAAAATCAACAAATGATAACTTTGTGCGTGGATCACTCGCTCAGTGCGTCGATGAAGAGCGCAGCCAGCTGCGTGAATTAATGTGAAGTGCAGAACACATTGAACATCGACATCTTGAACGCATATGCGGCCTCGGGTCCATCCGGGCCACGCCCGTCTGAGGTCGCTAGTCTCAAAGCAATCGCTTTCTTGCCTGGGTTGTGCGGGTCTCGATCGCGGCGGCGGGTCAATGAATTGTCAGTACATCATTGCCTGCTTTTGTTGTCGGGGCCAGTGGAAGCGCGCTGAGGCTTTCGCGGATCGCTCCCAGATCCCGTGGCCTTAAGTGCACAATGCGCCGTCTGTCCTGTGGTCGTCCACCGAGGGTGTTCCGCTGGTCGTGCGGATCCTTCCCCTCTTACCGTAATACCGTCGTCGCCGCTGCCGCTGTCGCGGGACTCGGATTGATTAAACATCGAGCTCGTCGGCAGCCAAGTGGTTAGCGGTGGTAATGTGTGAAACAGCACGAATGGTAGGTGTGTGGATGCGACGGTGCCAGAAGTTTAAACACATAATACTCCGACCTCAGATCGGACGAGATTACCCGCTGAATTTAAGCATATAACTAAGCGGAGGAAAAGAAACTAACAATGATTTCCCCAGTAACGGCGAGTGAAGCGGGAAGAGCCCAGCACGAATCCTCAGTGTCACGCTGACGGAGAACTTGGTGTGTGGGACGCCACCAGCTGCAACAGAGGGCGCCGAAGTCCTCCTGATCGGGGCTCACCCAGAGCGGGTGTAAGGCCTTTGCAGGTGCCTCTCTGTGCGGCCGCGAGCGTCTCAGAGTCGGGTTGTTTGGGAATGCAGCCCAAAGCGGTGGTAACTCCATCTAAGGCTAAATACTTGCACAGTCCGATAGCGGACAAGTACCGTGAGGAAAGTTGAAAA
>CM036759.1:66606089-66621089 GCA_020796225.1 Arion vulgaris
AGCAGATTAAACGACAGTACATAGCTTACTTCACAACCCAAATGTTTCATTAAAAGATGCACAACGAGACTTGTTTCATTTATCAAATATATATAATCCGTATTCTATGAAAATGACGTATTTTGTTTTAAAATGGTTTACTCCGTTTCATTACCGAGCAAAATATCGAACCGTTAACGGATAAAAAATTTAATACCGCCGTGTGACTAGCATTAGTAAATAAAGCAAATTTCCAAATTCTCATAACTCTGGCTCTACCCAGTCGAGCTACGGTGGGGGGACCAACGCCTGTAAAACCGAAAAAAAATGGCAAAGTCCAGAATATTCATTTACATGCGAAAAGAACGAACAACGCGCCGAACGTTAATCCACTCCCGGAACATATATATCTGGGTTGTGCGTCTGCAAACTGTGCTTCCCCGTTTTGAAAATAACCGGACGGGCGAGCCAGTCAGCGAACGCGGTTCCCAGTGTCGATAACCAATTGCGTGCATAGTCTCTAACGGCTGCGCGTGCCTCTCGCTTTTTCACGCGAACGGGCTCCAGCGAATAAGGACAAGGTAGCGTCTGCATTAGACTCGCTCGCTCGCCGCGGTCTTATGTGGTGTGTGTGTCCGTATATCAGGGTTCTCGGTCGCGGTGATGCATGATCAGTCAAATTTAACGCTCGACGTGGTCCGTTAAAAGGCCCGGCGCTCGCAACGAGCTTGTGGGTCCGCAGGTAGTAACATGGTGTCGTTTTGTGGCGAGGCGCGAGTCTTGCCGGCAAAACGGTGGAAGCGAGCGCTCGGTCGTTTCGCTTCAATTTCGCATTTCGCCGGGGACGTCGGGATCCGCTCTGCACAGAGCGCTGTCTCCTACCCCGAGCATTGTCGGTCCGGTCTCGTCCTGACAGCTATCTGGTTGATCCTGCCAGTAGTCGCATGCTTGTCTCAAAGATTAAGCCTCGCATGTCTAAGTTCACACTGTCTCACGGTGAAACCGCGAATGGCTCATTAAATCAGGTCGAGGTTCAATAGATGACACGATCCTCTTCGGATAACTGTGGCATTCGACTAATACATGCTACAAGCTCCGACCTCGTGGAAAGGCGCTTATTAGTTCAAACCAATCGCCGTTACCCTACGAGGTGCGGCGTCCCACTGGTGACTCTGGATAACTTTGTGCTGATCGCCTGGCCTCATGTGCCGGCGACGCATCTTTCAAATGTCTGCCTATCAAATGTCGATGGTACGTGACATGCCACCATGTTTGTAACGGTAACGGGAATCAGGGTTCGATTCCGAGAGGAGGCATGAAACAGCTACCACATCCAAGGAGGCAGCAGGCGCGCACTTACCCCTCGGCACGGGAGGTAGTGACGAAATAACAATACGGGACTCTTTCGAGGCCCCGTGGAGATGAGTACACTTTAAACCCTTTAACGAGGATCTATTGAGGCAAGTCTGGGCCAGCAGCCGCGGTAATTCCAGCTCCAATAGCGATATTGAAGTTGTTGCGGTTAAAGCTCGTAGTTGGATCTCAGGGCGCAGGCGGGCGGTCGGCTCGCGCCGGTTCACTGCCGTTGTCTCTGCTCTGTCTCGCCGGCTCTCTCCCTGGTGCTCTTCACTGAGCGTCCGGGCAGCGCGTTTACTTTGAAAAATTAGAGTGTTCAAAGCAGGCCTCAGCTGCCTGAATAATGGTGCATGGAATAATGAATAGGACCTCGGTTCTATTTTTGTTTCGGAACTGGAGGTAATGATTAACGAGGACAAACGGGGCATTGTATTGGCGTTAGAGGTGAAATTCTTGGATCGCCGCAGACGAGCTACTGCAAACATTTTCAGAATATTTTCGTTAATCAAGAACGAAAGTCAGAGGCGCGAAGACGATCAGATACCGTCGTAGTTCTGACCATAAACGATGCCGACTAGCGATCCGCAGGAGTTGCTTCGATGACTCTGCAGGGCAGCTTCCGAAACCAAAGTGTTTGGGTTCCGGGGAAGTATGGTTGCAAAGCTGAAACTTAAGGAATTGACGGAAGGGCACCACCAGGAGTGGAGCCTGCGGCTTAATTTGACTCAACACGGAAAACTCACCCGGTCCGGACACTGTAATGATTGACAGATTGATAGCTCTTTCTTGATTCGGTGGGTGGTGGTGCGGCGTTCTTAGTTGGTGCGATTGTCTGTTGATTCGATAACAACGAGACTCTAGCCTATTAAATAGTTCGCCGGTCCCTCGATGCGCCGGCGCAACGTCTTAGAGGGACGAGTGGCGTTTAGCCACACGAGATTGAGCAATAACAGGTCTGTGATGCCCTTAGATGTCCGGGGCCGCACGCGCGCTACACTGAGGAATCAGCGTGGATGCCTCCTGCCGAAAGGTTGGGAAACCCGTTGAATCTCCTTCGTGCTAGGGATTGGGGCTTGTATTCCCATGAACGAGAATTCCCAGTAAGCGCGAGTCAAGCTCGCGTTGATTACGTCCTGCCTCTTGTACACACCGCCCGTCGCTCTATCGATTGAGCGGTTCAGTGAGGGCCTCGATTGGTCTCGGTCTGGTACGAAAGTGCCGGCACCGCTGGCCGAGAAGAAGCTCGAACTCGATCGCTTGGAGAAAGTAAAGTCGTAACAAGGTTTCCGTAGAACCTGCGGAAGGATCATTATCGGTCTCGGCACAAGCTAAGCTACACGCAAGTGCAGCCAGAAGCAAAATGTAGCAGAAACGATGAAACTGAAGGAAAGAAACTTTGTCGGACGGAACGCGCTGAGCGCCGCCCTGCGATTGACCGCTACTGTTTTCGGATCCTGACGGTCCTAGATACGATCCACGGTGACGGCTCGAGCCACGTTTGTGCTCGCCGGTCGTAGGGTTCAAAGAGCTGCGGTGATTGCTCAGGCCGGCTGGCCAAGTCCTCGAAACATGAGCGGTGCCGCCCCGGTTTGTTGGTTTTGTCTGACTTTGGCTCGCCGCCGAGGGAGAAGGTCGTTGAGGTACCTGGGCGCTATTTTGCTCTTGAAATAGCGCGATAGCCTCTGAGGCCGCGAGCAAAGAGGTGTTCAAGCGATGAGCCTTCCCGCCTCAGCCTTCTCTGTCCGTCGTCCAATTTTCACATATTACTGCAATTGTTCTGTGAGAATTTTTGTTCTTCTCTTCCTGCCCCAAAAGTCAGCAGGGGGGGAAAACAAAAAAAATCAAGCCAATATAACTTTGTGCGGTGGATCACTCGCTCGTGCGTCGATGAAGAGCGCAGCCAGCTGCGTGAGTAATGTGAATTGCAGGAACACATTGAACATCGACATCTGAACGCGTATGGCGGCCTCGGTCCATCCCGGGGCACGCCGTCTGAGGTCGGCTAGTCTAAAGCAATCGCTTCCTTGCCTGCCGGTGTGCGGGTCTCGATCAGCGGCGGCGGGTCAATGAAATTTAGTCAGTACATCATTGCCTGCTTTGTGTCGGGGGAAGCGCGCTGGGCTTTCGCGGATCGCTCCAGATCCCGTGGCCTTAAGTGCACAATGCGCCGTCTGTCCTGTGGTCGTCCACCGAGGGTGTTCCGCTGGTCGTGCGGATCCTTCCCCTCTTACCGTAATACCGTCGTCGCCGCTGCCGCTGTCCGGCAGGACTCGGATTGATTAAACATCGAGCTCGTCGGCAGCCAAGTGGTTGGCGGTGGTATATATGTGAGCAAGCACGAATGGTAAAGGGTGTGTGGATGCGACGGTGCCAAGAAGTTTAAAACACATAATACTCCGACCTCAGATCGGACGAGATTACCCGCTGAATTTAAGCATATAACAGCGGAGGAAAAGAAACAACAGGATTTCCCAGTAACGGCAGGTGAAGCGGAAGAGCCAGCACCGAATCCCTCAGTGTCACGCTGACGGGAACTGTGGTGTGTGGGACGCCACCAGCTGCAACAGAGGCGCCGAGTCCTCCTGATCGGGGCTTCACCCAGAGGGGGTTTAAGGCCTTTTGCAGGTGCCTCTCTGTGCGGCCGCAGAGCGTCTCAGAGTCGGTTGTTTGGGAATGCAGCCCAAAGCGGGTGGTAAACTCCATCTAGGCTAAATACTTGCACGAGTCCGATAGCGGACAAGTACCGTGAGGGAAAGTTGAAAGAACTTTGAAGAGAGAGTTCAAGAGTACGTGAAACCGCCCAGAGGTAAACGGTGGATCCGCAAAGTCGGTCCGCGGAATTAGCGGGCGCGCGGTCCGGGGCAGTCGCGGTTCGGGATCCTGGAACCGACCGCGGTGCCGAGCCGGACTCCGCCGCGTGCACTTCCGCGGGCAGAAAGCCACAACCGGTTTGGTGGTCGAGCGGTGACATGCCGGGAGGGTTGTAGGTGGGGCGCTCGCGTCCCTACCAGCCTTCCCCGGCGAACCGCCCCCCAGACCGAGGAACCGCCGCGAGCTTCGAGGCCACCTCCCCTCCGGGTGAGTTCGACTGGGAGAGACTGGGCAACCGTGTCTTCCGACCGCTCACCGCGACAGGCGCGGGCTGGCCGGGTTGCAAAAGTCAGCAGGGTTAGTGGCAAGTCTGTCGGCATTCCACCCGACCCGTCTTGAAACACGGACCAAGGAGTCTAACATGCGCGCGAGTCATTGGGTCGTCGAAACCAAAGGCGCAGTGAAAGCGAGGGCCGTTCATAGCGGCCCAGGTGGGATCCTCCTCACTGTAGAGCAATCTGTGTGGGTGGCGCACCACCGGCCCGTCCGTCTGCGCTGTCAGTGGGCGGAGCAAGAGCGTGCACGCTGGGACCCGAAAGATGGTGAACTATGCCTGAGTAGAACGAAGCCAGAGGAAACTCTGGTGGAGGTTCGTAGCGATTCTGACGTGCAAATCGATCGTCAAACTTGGGTATAGGGGCGAAAGACTAATCGAACCATCTAGTAGCTGGTTCCTCCGAAGTTTCCTCAGGATAGCTGGCGCTCGATCGCAGTTTTATCCGGTAAAGCGAATGATTAGAGGTCTGGGGACGAAACGACCTCAACCTATTCTCAAACTTTAAATGGGTAAGAAGTCCGGCTCGCTCGAACTGGAGCCGGGCGCGTTGTCGAATGCGTGTGCCAAGTGGGCCACTTTGGTAAGCAGAACTGGCGCTGTGGATGAACCAAACGCCCGGTTAAGGTGCCAAACGCTGACGCTCATCAGACACCATAAAGGTGTTGGTTGATATAGACAGCAGGACGGTGGCCATGGAAGTCGGAACCCGCTAAGGAGTGTGTAACAACTCACCTGCCGAATCAACCAGCCCTGAAAATGGATGGCGCTAGAGCGTCCCCAGACTGCTGGTTTAACTTTGAAAGAAAGTATTACTATGGGAGTCAACCAGATAAATTTTATACCCGGAACGCTGATTAATGCTCGGGGTAAACCCTTTAAAACAAAAACCGCTCCCCCAAAATCGGGAAATTAAGGGAAAAGACCAAACCCGCTTCCCACAGTTTTTTTCCGCTAAGATCACTTTGAACGCAAAAAAAAACCACTGTTAACCTGCGGAAACCCACCAACCTTGGATTCCCTTTTTAACGAGCAGCGAAGGGTTTAGAAATTTTGACTACGCAACACAAACCCACCAGAAATGGGGGAAGGAACAAAAAAAAAAAAGGATTCGGGGGAAAAAGGGGGAATTTACAGGGTAAGAAGTTTTTGCCCTTAATTGCTGGAGCCCCGTGCTCGCGTGAAAAACGAAGGAACACGGCAGCCGTTAGGAGACTATGCACGCACTTTCTAGAAAAACTAACCCGCGTTCCTGAAAAATTTTTTCTTTGCCCGTCCGGTTATTTTCAAAACGGGGAAATTTTAGCGCAAAACCCAGATATAGTATGTTCCGGGAGTGGATTAACGTTCGCGCGTTGTTCGTTCTTTTCGCTATGTAAATAATATTTCTGACTTTGCCATTTTTTCGGTTTTACGGGCGTTGGTCCCCCCACCGTAGCTCGACTTGGGTAGGAGTTTGGAGTTATGAAATTTGAAATTTGTTATTTACTAATGCTAGTCACACGGCAGATTAAATTTTTTATCCGGTTAACGGTTCGGATATTTTGTCGGATAAAACGAGTAAAACCCTTTTTTAAAACAAAATACCGTCATTTTCATAGAATACGGATTATATTATATTTGATAAATGAAAACAAGCCCGTTGTGCATTTTTTAATTAAACAGTTGGTTTTGTGACCAAAGCAAATGACACTGTCGTTTAATCTGCTTAAAAAAAAATTTAAAAACGTCCACTACGTAAGTAAATGCAATGCTCGGCAACCTGAAATCCAAACCTTTTTTGTGATTTCTAATATAAAAATTAATAGTTCAAGTTCAGACGATAGTTCAGAAATTTGTGTTCACATTTCACGCAACAAACCAACAACTTTTAAAAAAAGAAAGTTGAGAAGAAGAAGAAGAAGAAGAAGAAGAAGAAGAGGAAGAAGAAGAAAAGAGGAAGAAGAAGAAGAGGAATTTACGTAAGTAAATGCAATGTTTTTTTGTTTTTCAACACTGGGAGTTGTCAGTTATACTTTAAACTAAAAGCGTGCTCACCACGGGGTAATCACCACGTGGGTTAAAACCCACGGGTAAGCACGCTTGTTAGTTTAGAAATGTAAAATACAGACATCGCGTCGCCCTGTGCTGGAAAAAGAAAAAAAACAACACACCAACGCATTGAATGTACCTACGTAAATTATTATTCTTCGTCTCGCGTGGCCCCACGTGGTTAGGTGTCTATTGACGAGAACAATGAAAACCCACGGATTGACGAGCACAATTGTTAGCGACACAATACACTACTGACCGCTCTACTCTACTAAATAATAATGTTTATTATTGTATACTTCTTCTTCTGCTGCTACAAGCAACCTCGTTTCCCCTTGAACCACAAGTTTTCCGACCGGCCTTTTTTTATGATTTAATGCGATGTGGTATAATTCTATACATTAAAAATTATAATTCAAGTTCAGTCGATCGCTAAATTTGTGTTCACATCTCACGCAAACACAATCAGCAACTCAGAGAAGAAAAAGAATAAGTTGTAGCCTACAGTTGTAGCCTATATTGGTTTGTTTGCCTTTCTATCTTCCAAATTTCACGCAGCCCTTCCCCGCCTTACCATACACACCGACCGCAGGGGGCAGAAATCGTATGTACAGTAAAATAATGCGATCGTTACACATTTTGGACATGAGCACACACATGGTACATACATTGAAAGAAAAATATTAATTGGGAGGGGGCCCGGTTTGATCGCACATTAGCTGATAGTAGTTATTAAGGTAGTGTTAATCATTTGGTGCGGGACAATAATACTAACTGTTATTCTGGGATTTCCCAAATAGAAATTGATATTGTTTAAAAACTTAAAGTCAGAAAATTTTACAGGTACTGAAATTCACAATATTTATAATAAGACCTGTTAAGACATTTTAAATAATTTTAAAAAAAAAAAAAAAATCTGATCTTCTGTTTTATACTTTTATGAAGGAGGAAAAAATGAAGATCTGTTTTATACTTTATGCTGACGGGCTTGTTTTTGGACACTTTGGTAGGTGGTCGATGAGCGCTGGCGTAAGATGTAGTGTTAAATATACTACGATTTAGGAGATAAAAAAATATATATATATAAATGTTTCAGGGGATTGGAAATTATTTCTTTTTTTTTCTGTACACTTTTACTTTGTTGTAGAAAACGAAAAAATGTTTTAAATAATAGTAAGAGAGTCTCGTCCTATCAACCAACACAAACCGTGGGTCCCCGAGCGATTTTACCCATTCCAACTTGTTGACTATGCTGTTTATTTGTTTGCTGGGGGCAGGAGTCGAACCTGCGCGGTCGGTGCTGAAGGACGAGAGGGGGACGACGGGGACGACGCCCCCGAGGACGACAATCCCGAGGACAACGCTGCCGAGGAAAAAGCTCCGCCGAGGACTAAGAAGAAGACGACGACGACGACACACCGTGTTTGGTGACGAGACGTTTGTTTTTTTGGTCTGAAAATGGGTGGTTGACTCAGCAGCTGGGACTGAACTGGGAGATGTTGTTCGTCTGGTGTGCGAACAAATTTTCCTGGTCCAAGGCTGAGTCTCAACAGTTCGCAGGAGGTGGCTGCTCTACGCTACGCACCCCGACCGAGAACTAAGTCGTCTACAAATGATTTCACCCCTTTCCACGCCGCATGGGTGAATATCGCAGGTCCCGCCCGCTTTGATCGGCGGGACGGCAGAGACCTTTTTCTGTGGAGCTCGACCAGGTCGGGCTGGAGCGTAAACTCCAGGTCCCGACCATATCGTTGCCTCCCGACGCCGTGGTGCTAAGAATATCGTCGCATATCCGGGCGGGATTCTGACTTAGAGGCGTTCAGCCATAATCCCTCAGATGGTAGCTCGCACCATTGGCTTATCAGCCAAGCACGGGGAACCAAATGTCTGAACCTGCGGTTCCTCCGTCCTGAGCAGGATTACCGTAGCAACGACTTGTCATCAGTAGGGTAAACTAACCTGTCTCACGAGGGCCCCCAAACCCAGCTCACGTTCCCATTAGTGGGTGAACAATCCAACGCTTGGGAATTCTGCTTCGCAATGATAGAAGAGCGACATCGAAGGATCAAAAAGCAAGTCGCTGTGAACGCTTATGCCACAAGCCAGTTATCCCTGTGTAACTTTTCTGACACCTTTTGCTTAAAACTCTTAAGTCAGGATCGATAGGCCACGCTTTCACGGTCTGTATTCGTCCCGAAAATCAAAATCAAGCGAGCTTTTCCCCTTTTTTGCTCTACGCGAGGTTTCCGTCCTCGCTGAGCTTCGCCTTAGACACCTGCGTACCTTTGACAGATGTACCGCCCCAGTCAAACTCCCCGCCTGACACTGTCCGAGGGATCGGGGCCCGACGACGAGCGCCGGTTGCCGCTAACTCCAGAAGCGAGGGCTTGCGCCCGCCTCCGCTTGACTGAATAAGAAAGAAACGATAAAAGTAGGGTATTTCAATTGCGCTTGCGCTCCCACCTATGCTACACCCTTCATGTGTCTTCACAAAGTCGGACTAGAGTCAAGCCAACAGGGTCTTCTCCCGCTGATTCTACCAAGCCCTTCCCTTGGCTGTGGTTTCGCCAGATAGAGATGGGGACAGTGGAATCTCGTTAATCCATTCATGCGCGTCACTAATTAGATGACGAGGCATTTGGCTACCTTAAGAGAGTCATAGTTACTCCGCTGTTACCCGCGCTTGGTTGAATTTCTTCACTTTGGGAATTCAGAGCACTGGGCAGAAATCACATTGCGTCAACACCGGGTGACGGCCGTCGCAATGCTTTGTTTTAATTAGACAGTCGGATCCCCTGGTCCGTACCAGTTCTGAGTTGGCTGTTGAATGCCAGCGACGGGGACGACGCCGGGAGGCGTGCCGCATAGCTGGGCGGTCCAGGGGAAGGTTGAGCCACTTTCCCGAGCTGGGCCCGGGCCCCGCCGACTAGCGGCGGCGGCCCCCCAGCCCGGGCCCATCCCAGCCCCGCTTCGTACCCCGGCCCGACTGACCCAGCCCTCAGAGCCAATCCTTTCCCGAAGTTCGGATCCAATTTCCCGACTTCCTACCTACATTGTTCTATCGACTAGAGGCTGTGCCCCCGGGAGACCTGCTGCGGATATGGGTACGGCCTGGACGAAATTCACCGTCCCCGTGGGGTTTTCTGGCCGACGGGAGCGCCCCGGGACACCGCAAGACCCGCGGTGTTTACGGAGCCGCGGTCCCTATCTCCGGGCAACCCGATTCCAGGGATGTGGCTCACAAAGAAGAGAACTTTCCCGGGGCTTCCGCCGACGTCCCCACTTCTGTTTGCGTTGCCCCACGTGGCCCCAGAGGACCAATCTCCGTGTCCAGGTTCGGGAATAAACCCGATTCCTTTCGATAGGCTGCGGGCTGACTCTAATTTATCATTTCGTAGACAAAGACAGAGTGCCCCGGTCAGGGAAAGGAGTTTTCCTATCTCTTAGACCGACTGGGCCCATGTTCAACTGTTTTTCACATGGAACCCTCTCCACTTCAGTCTTCAAAGTTCCTGTTTGAATATTTCTACTACCACCAAGATCTGCACCCGGGCGGCTCCACCCAGGATCGCTCCAGGCTTCCAGCTCACCCCGACGGCCCTCCTACTCGTCTCGGCCTCGTTTCTCGATTTGCATCGATTGCCGAGACGGCCCGGTATGGGTCCGACGCTCTAGCGCCATCCATTTTCAGGGCTGGTTGATTCGGCAGGTGAGTTGTTACACACTCCCCTTTGCGGGGTTTCCCACCCATGGCCACCGTCCTGCTGTCTATATCAACCAACACCTTTTTTGGGTCTGATGAGCGTCGCGTTTGCACCTTAACCGGGCGTTTGGGTCATCCCACAGCGCCAGTTCTGCTTACCAAAAGTGGCCCACTTGGCACACGCATTCGACAACGCGCCCGGCTCCAGTTCGAGCGGAGCCGGACTTCTACCCATTTAAAGTTTTAGAATAGGTTGAGGTCGTTTCGTCCCCAAGACCTCTAATCATTCGCTTTACCTGATAAAACTGCGATCGAGCGCCAGCTATCCTGAGGGAAACTTCGGAGGAACCAGCTACTAGATGGTTTTGATTAGTCTTTTGCCCCATACCCAAGTTTGACGATCGATTTGCACGTCAGAATCGCTACGAACCCCCACCAGAGTTTCCCGGCTTCCTTCTACCAGGCATAGTTCACCATCTTCGGTCCCAGCGTGCACGCTCTTTCTCCGCCCCACTGACAGCGCAGACGGGACGGCCGGTGGTCGCCACCCCACACACAGATTGTCTACAGTGAGGGGGGATCCCCACCTGGGCCGCATGAAGGCCTCGTTCACTGCGCCTTTGGGCTGCATGACCCAATGACTGCGCGCAGTTAGACTCCTTGGTCCGTGTTTCAAGACGGGTCGGGTGGGGAAAGCCGACAGACTTGCACAACCCTGCTGACTTTTCAAACCCGCCAGCCCTGGGCCTGTCGCGGGTGAGCGGTCGGAAGACACGGTTTCCCAGTCTCCCCCCAGTCGAACTTTACCCGGAGGGAAGGTCCTGAAGCTCGCGGCGGTTCCTCGGTCTGGGGCGGTTCGCCGGGAAGGCTGGTAGGACGCGAGCGCCCCACCACAACCCTCCCGGCATGTCACCGCTGACCACCAAAAACCCGGGTTTTGGTTTTTTGCCGCGAGTGCACGCGGCGAGTCCGGCTCGGCACCGCGGTCGGTTCCCCGGATCCCGGAACCGCGACTGCCCGGGCCGCGCGCCGCGCTGAATTCCGCGGGCCGACTTTGCGGGTCCACCCTGCTTTCCCTCTGGGCGGTTTCACGTACTCTTGAACCCTTCAAAGCTTTCAACTTTCCTCACGGTACTTGTCCGCCATCGGACTGTGCAAGTATTTAGCCTTTGATGGAGTTTTCAAACCCCCTTTGGGCTGCATTCCCAAACAACCCGACTCCCGAGACGCCCTTCAGGCCGACAGAGGGCACCTGGGAAAAGGGCCCTTTCACCTGCTCTGGTGAAGCCTGATCAGGAGTGACTTTGGGGCCCCTGTTGCAGCTGGTGGCGTCCCACACACCACACCCGCCAGCGGACACTGAGGGATTCGGTGTTTGGGGTCTTCCGCCCTTTACCGCCGTTACTGGGGAAATCCTTTTTAGTTTTTTCCCCCGCTTAGTTATATGCTTAAATTCAAACGGGTAATCTCGTCCGATCTGAGGTCGGAGATATGTGTTTTAAACTTCTTTGGGACCGTCGCATCCACACACCCTTTACCATTCGTGCTTGCTCACCAATTTTACCACCGCCAACCACTTGGCTGCTGACGAGCCTGATGTTTAATCAATCCGAGTCCTGCCGGACAGCGGCAGGGGGGACGACGGTATTACGGTAAGAAGGGAAGGATCCGCACGACCAGCGGAATACCTCGGTGGACGACCACAGGGCAGACGGGGGGCATTGTGCACTTAGGCCACGGGGGTCTGGGGCGATCCGCGAAAGCCCAGCGCGCTTCCACGGCCCCGACAACGAAAGCAGGCAAGATGACTGATTAAATTTCTGACCCGCCGCCGCTGATCGAGACCCACAACCCAGGCAAGGAAGCGATTGCTTTAGACTCAGCTGACCCCCGAGGGCGTGGCTCCGGGGTGGACCCGAGGCCGCCATATGCGTTCAAGATGTCGATGTCAATGTGTTCTGCACCCATTAACCCCGCAGCTGGCTGCGCCTTCATCGACGCACGAGCCGAGTGGGTCCACCGCACAAAGTTATCATTTGCTTGATTTTTATTTTTGTTTTTTTTCCCCCTCCCCGCTGACTTTTTGGGGGGAGGAAGAGAAGAACAAAATTCTCACTAGACAAATTTTGCATAATATGGAAAAATTGGGCGACGGGGAGAAGGCTGAGGCGGGGGAAGGGTCATCGCTGAACACCCTCTTGCCTCGCGGCCTCAAGGAGGAGCAGCGCTTTTCAAGACAAAATAGCGCCCAGGTACCTCAACGACCTTCTCCCTTCGGCGGCGAGCCAAAGTCAGACAAACCAACAAACCGGGGCGGCACCGCTCATGCCTGAGGACTTGGCCAGCCGGGCCCGAGCAATCACCGCAGCGCTCTTTGAACCCTACGACCCGGCGAGCACAAACGTGGCTGAGCCGTCACCGTGGATCGTATTTTAGACTGTCAGGTACCCGAAAACAGTAGCGGTCAATCGGCAGGGGGGGCGCTTCGCGGGTCCCGTCCGACAAAGTTTCTTTCCTTCAGTTTCATCAGTTTCGCCTACATTTTGCTTCTGGCCTAACTTGCGTGTAGCTTTTTAGCTTGTGCCGGCGAGACCGATAATGATCCTTCCGCAGGTTCACCTACGGAAACCTTGTTACGACTTTTACTTTCTCCAGCGATCGAGTTCGAGCTTCTTCTCGGGCCCGCGGTGCCGGCACTTTCGACCAGACCGAGACCCAAACCGAGGCCCCCTACTGAACCGCCCCAATCGATAGTAGCGACGGGCGTGTACGGGCAGGGGCGTAATCAACGCGAGCTTATGACTCGCGCTTACTGGGAATTCCTCGTTCATGGGGAAGAATTACAAGCCCAATCCCAGCACGAAGGAGATTCAACGGTTTCCAACCTTTCGGGGCCCGGGAGGCATCCACGCTGATTCCTTCAGTGTAGCGGTGCGGCCCCGGGCATCTAAGGGCATCACAGACCGTATTTTCAATCTGTGTGGCTAAACGCCACTGTCCCTCTACAGTTGCGCCGGCGCATCGAGGGACCGGCGAACTATTTAATAGGCTAGAGTCTCGTTCGTTATCGGAATTAACCAGACAAATCGTTCCAAACTAAGAACGGCCATGCACCACCACCCACCGAATCAAGAAAGAGCTATCAATCTGTCAATCCACGGTCCGACCGGGTGAGTTTTCCCAAGGAGTCAAATTAAGCCGCAGGCTCCACTCCTGGGGGGGCCCTTCCGTCAATTCCTTTGTTTTAGCTTTGAACCATATTCCCGGAACCCAAACACTTTGGGTTTTCCCGGAAGCTGCCCGCAGAGTCATCGAAAACTCCTGCGGGTCGCTAGTCGGCATCGTTTATGGTCAGAACTACGACGGTATCTGATCGTCTTCGCGCCCCTGACTTTCGTTCTTTATTAATGAAAACATTCTTGACAAATGCTTTCGCAGTAGCTCGTCTTGCGGCGATCCAAGAATTTCACCTCTAACGCCGCAAAAACGAATGCCCCCGTTTGTCCCTGTTAATCATTACCTCCAGTTCCGAAAAACCCAAAAAAATAGAAAAGAGGTCCTATTCCATTATTCCATGCACCATTATTCAGGCAGCTGAGGCCTGCTTGAACACCTAATTTTTTTTAGAACGCCGGGGCCCCCCGGGGCGCCAGAAGAAGGAGGAAAAAGGGGGGAAATTTTTAAAAAAATTTTTTTTTTTTAAAAAGGCGAGCTTCTGTGTTTACATTTCTAAACTAACAAGCGTGCTCACCACGTGGTAATCACCGTGGTTATAACACGTGGTCAGCACGCTTGTTAGTTTAGAATGTAAACACAGACATCGCGTCGCCGGTGTTGGAAAAGAAAACAACAACACCACGCATTGAATGTACCTACGTAAATTATTCTTCGTCTTCCGCGTCTATTGACGAGAACAATGAAAACCCACGGATTGACGAGCACAATTGTTAGCGACACAATACACTGCTGACCGCTCTACTCTACTAAATAATAATGTTTATTATTGTCTACTTCTTCTTCTGCTGCTACAAGCAATCCCTTGATTCCCTTGAACCACAAGTTTCCGAACCTCCTTTTTATGATTTCTAATGCGATGGGTATAATTTATACATTAAAAATAATAATTCAAGTTCAGTCGATCGCTAAATTTGTGTTCACATCTCCACAAACACAATCAGCAACTCAGAGAAGAAAAAGAATAAGTTGTAGCCTACAGTTGTAGCCTATATTGGTTTGTTTGCCTTTCTATCTTCCAAATTTCACTACAGCCCTCCCGCCTTACCATACACACCGACCGCAGGGGCAGAAATCATATGTACAGTAAAATAATGCGATCGTTACACTTTTTGGACATGAGCACACACATGGTACATACATTGAAAGAAAATATTAATTGGAGAGGCGGTTTGATCGCAGCACATTAGCTGATAGTAGTTATTAAGAGTAGTGGGGGACAATAATACTAACTGTTATTCTAGATTTCGCCAACTAGAAATTTGATATTGTGGTTAAAACTTAAAGTCAGCAAATTGTACAGGTACCGAAATTCACAATTATTTATAATAAGACCTGTTAAGACATGTTAAATAATTTTAAAAAAAAAAAAAAAAAAAAATCTGATCTGTGTGTATACTTTTATGCAGAAAAAAAAAAATGATGATCTGTGTGTATACTTTTATGCTGACGGGCTTGCTTCTTCTGGGTACACTTTCGGCGTAGGTGGTCGATTGAGAGCGCTGGCCGTAAGATGTAGTGTTAAATATACTACGATTTAGGGAGATAGAAA
>CM036759.1:66628589-66638589 GCA_020796225.1 Arion vulgaris
ACGAAGGAGATTCAACGGGTTTCCCAACCCTTTCGGGCCAGGAGGCATCACGCTGATTCCTTCAGTGTAGCGCGCGTGCGGCCCCGGACATCTAAGGGCATCACAGACCTGTTATTGCTCAATCTCGTGTGGCTAAACGCCACTCGTCCCTCTAAGACGTTGCGCCGGCGCATCGAGGGACCGGCGAACTATTTAATAGGCTAGAGTCTCGTTCGTTATCGGAATTAACCAGACAAATCGCTCCACCAACTAAGAACGGCCATGCACCACCACCCACCGAATCAAGAAAGAGCTATCAATCTGTCAATCCTTACAGTGTCCGGACCGGGTGAGTTTTCCCGTGTTGAGTCAAATTAAGCCGCAGGCTCCACTCCTGGTGGTGCCCTTCCGTCAATTCCTTTAAGTTTCAGCTTTGCAACCATACTTCCCCCCGGAACCCAAACACTTTGGTTTCCCGGAAGCTGCCCGCAGAGTCATCGAAGCAACTCCTGCGGATCGCTAGTCGGCATCGTTTATGGTCAGAACTACGACGGTATCTGATCGTCTTCGCGCCTCTGACTTTCGTTCTTGATTAATGAAAACATTCTTGACAAATGCTTTCGCAGTAGCTCGTCTTGCGGCGATCCAAGAATTTCACCTCTAACGCCGCAATACGAATGCCCCCGTTTGTCCCTGTTAATCATTACCTCCAGTTCCGAAAACCAACAAAATAGAACCGAGGTCCTATTCCATTATTCCATGCACCATTATTCAGGCAGCTGAGGCCTGCTTTGAACACTCTAATTTTTTCAAAGTAAACGCGCCGGCCACCCGGGACGCTCAGTGAAGAGCACCCACGGGAGAGAGCCGGCAGACGGTAGGGCAGTAGACAACGGGCAGTGAACCGGCGCGAGCCGGACCGCCCGCCTGCGCCTGAGATCAACTACGAGCTTTTAACGCAAAACTTTAATATACGCTATTGGAGCTGGAATTACCGCGGCTGCTGGCACCAGACTTGCCCTCAAATAGATCCTCGTTAAAGGGTTTAAAGTGTACTCATTCCAATTACGGGGCCTCGAAAGAGTCCCGTATTGTTATTTTCGTCACTACCTCCCCGTGCCGGGAGTGGGTAAGTTGCGCGCCTGCTGCCTTCCTGATGTGGTAGCCGTTCTCATGCTCCCTCTCCGGAATCGAACCCTGATTCCCCGTTACCCGTTACAAACATGGTAGGCATGTACGTACCATCGACATTTGATAGGGCAGACATTTGAAAGATGCGTCGCCGGCACATGAGGCCATGCGATCAGCACAAAGTTATCCAGAGTCACCAGTGGGACGCCGCACCCTGCAAAGGGTAACGGCGATTGGTTTTGAACTAATAAAGCGCTCTTTCCACGAGGTCGGAGCTTGGTAAGCATGTATTAGCTCTAGAATTGCCACAGTTATCCAAGTAGGATCGTGTCATCTATTGAACCTCGACTGATTTAATGAGCCATTCTCGGTTTCACCGTGAGACAGTGTGAACTTAGACATGCATGGCTTAATCTTGAGACAAGCATATGACTACTGGCAGGATCAACCAGATAGCTGTCATGGACGAGACCGGACCGACAATGCTCGGGGTAGGGAGACAGCGCTCTGTGCAGAGCGGATCCCGACGTCCCCGGCGAAAATGCGAAATTGAAGCGAAACGACCGAGCGCTCGCTTCCCACAGTTTTGCCGGCAAGACTCGCGCCTCGCCAAGCAAAAAACGACACCATGTTACTACCTGCGGACCCAAGCTCGTTGCAGAGCCGGGCCTTTAACGAGACCACCGTCGAGCGTTTAAAATTTAGAGCTGACTGCATCACACCGCGACCGAGAAACTCCGATATACGGACACACACACCCCACCAATAAGACCGCGCGCGGCGAGCGAGTCTTAATAGCAGACGCTACCTTGTCCCTTATTCGCTGGGAGCCCCGTTCGCGTGAAAAAGCGAGGAGGCACGCGCAGCCGTTAGAGACTATGCACGCAATTGGTTATCGACACTGGGAACCGCGTTCGCTGACTGGCTCGCCCGTCCGGTTATTTTCAAAACGGGGAGGACGTTTGCAGACGCACAACCCAGATATAGTATGTTCCGGGAGTGGATTAACGTTCGCGCGTTGTTCGTTCTTTTCGCTATGTAAATGAATATTTCTGGACTTTGCCATTTTTTTTCGGTTTTACGGGCGTTGGTCCCCCCCCCACCGTAGCTCGACTTGGGTAGGAGCTAGAGTTATGAAATTTGGAAATGTGCTTTTATTTACTAATGCTAGTCACACGGCAGTATTAAATTTTTTTATCCGGTTAACGGTTCGGATATTTTGCTCGGGTACGAAACGGAGTAAACCCATTTTTAAAACAAAATACCGTCATTTTCATAGAATACGGATTATATTATATTTGATAAATGAAAACAAGCCTCCGTTGTGCATCTTTTAATGAAACAGTTGGGTTTTGTGACCAAAGCTAATGACACTGTCGTTTAATCTGCTTTAAAAAAATTAAAAAAACGTCCACTACGTAAGTAAATGCAATGCCTGGCAACCTGAAATCCAAACCTTTTTGTGATTTCTAATATAAAAATTAATAGTTCAAGTTCAGACGATAGTTCAGAAATTTGTGTTCACATTTCACGCAAACACAACCAACAACTTTTCAAAAAGAAAGTTGAGAAGAAGAAGAAGAAGAGGAAGAAGAAGAAGAAGAGGAAGAAGAAGAAGAGGAATTTACGTAAGTAAATGCAATGCTTTGGTTTGTTTTTCAACACCAGCGACGCTTGTCTGTGTTTACATTTCTAAACTAACAAGCGTGCTCACCACGTGGTAATCACCACGTGGGTTATAACCACGTGGTCAGCACGCTTGTTAGTTTAGAAATGTAAACACAGACATCGCGTCGCCGGTGTTGGAAAAAAAAGAAAACAACAACACACCAACGCATTGAATGTACCTACGTAAATTATTATTCTTCGTCTTCCGCGTCTATTGACGAGAACAATGAAAACCCACGGATTGACGAGCACAATTTTAGGCGACACAATACACTGCTGACCGCTCTACTCTACTAAATAATAATGTTTATTATTGTCTACTTCTTCTTCTGCTGCTACAAGCAATCCCTTGATTCCCTTGAACCACAAGTTTTCCGACCGGCCTCCTTTTTTTTATGATTTCTAATGCGATGTGGTATAATTTATACATTAAAAAAAATAATAATTCAAGTTCAGTCGATCGCTAAATTTGTGTTCACATCTCCCGCAAACACAATCAGCAACTCAGAGAAGAAAAAGAATAAGTTGTAGCCTACAGTTGTAGCCTATATTGGTTTGTTTGCCTTTCTATCTTCCAAATTTCACGTACAGCCCTACCCGCCTTACCATACACACCGACCGCAGGGGGCAGAAATCGTATGTACAGTAAAATAATGCGATCGTTACACATTTTGGACATGAGCACACACATGGTACATACATTGAAAGAAAATATTAATTGGGAGAGGGCCGGTTTGATCGACACATTAGCTGATAGTAGTTATTAAGAGAGTAGGGGACAATAATACTAACTGTTATTCTAGATTTCGCCAACTAGAAATTTGATATTGTGGTTAAAACTTAAAGTCAGCAAATTGTACAGGTACCGAAATTCACAATTATTTATAATAAGACCTGTTAAGACATGTTAAATAATTTTTAAAAAAAAAAAAAAAAAAAAAAAAATCTGATCTGTGTGTATACTTTTATGCAGAAAAAAAAAAAATGATGATCTGTGTGTATACTTTTATGCTGACGGGCTTGCTTCTTCTGGGTACACTTTCGGCGTAGGTGGTCGATTGAGAGCGCTGGCCGTAAGATGTAGTGTTAAATATACTACGATTTAGGGAGATAGAAAAAAATATATATATAAAATGTTTCAGCGGACTTGTGAAATTATTTCTCTTTTTTTTCTGTACACTTTTACTTTGTTGTAGAAAACGAAAATGTTTTAAATAATAGTAAGAGAGTCTCGTCCTATCAACCAACACAAACCGTGGGTCACCGAGCGCATTTTACCATTCCAACTTGTTGACCATGCTGTTTATTTGTTTGCTCGGGGCAGGGAGTCGAACCTGCGCGGTCGGTTGCCGAAGGACGAGACGGACGATGAGGAGACGACGCCGCCGCCGAGGACGACGCCGCCTGCCGAGGACGACAACACCGAGGACGACGTCTCCGCCGAGGACGACGTCTCCGCCGAGGACTAAGACGACGACGACGACGACACCACCGTGTTTGGTGACGACGACGTTTGTTTTATTTTGGTGACAAATTTTGTAAATGTGGGTGGTTGAGACTCAGCCTCGGACCGGAAATCGGAGATGTTGTTCGTCTGGTGTGCGAACAAATCTCCTGGTCCAAGGCTGAGTCTCAACAGTTCGCAGTGAGGTGGCTGCTCTACTGCTTACGACACCCGGACCGAGAACTAAGTCGTCTACAAATGATTTCACACCTCCACGCCGCATGGGGTGAATATCGGACAGGTCCCCGCCCGCTTTGATCGGCGGGACGGCAGAGACCTCTTTCTGTGGCTCGACCAGGTCGGGCTGGAGCGTAAACTCCAGGTCCCGACCATATCGTTGCCTCCCGACGCAGTGGTGCTAAGAATATCGTCGCATATCCGGGCGGGATTCTGACTTAGAGGCGTTCAGCCATAATCCCTCAGATGGTAGCCTCGCACCATTGGCTTATCAGCCAAGCACGTGAACCAAATGTCTGAACCTGCGGTTCCTCTCGTACTGAGCAGGATTACCGTAGCAACGACTTGTCATCAGTAGGGTAAAACTAACCTGTCTCACGACGGTCTAAACCCAGCTCACGTTCCCTATTAGTGGGTGAACAATCCAACGCTTGGCGAATTCTGCTTCGCAATGATAGGAAGAGCCGACATCGAAGGATCAAAAGCAACGTCGCTATGAACGCTTGGCTGCCACAAGCCAGTTATCCCTGTGGTAACTTTTCTGACACCTCTTGCTTAAAACTCTTAAAGTCAAAAGGATCGATAGGCCACGCTTTCACGGTCTGTATTCGTACTGAAAATCAAAATCAAGCGAGCTTTTGCCCTTTTGCTCTACGCGAGGTTTCCGTCCTCGCTGAGCTCGCCTTAGGACACCTGCGTTACCTTTTGACAGATGTACCGCCCCAGTCAAACTCCCCCCCTGACACTGTCTTCAGAGCGGATCGCGGCCGACGACGAGCGCCGGTTGCCGCTTAACTCCAGAAGCGAGGGGCTTGCGCCCCGCTCTCCGCTTGACTGAATAAGTAAAAAAAAAAAGTAGTGGTTTTTTAATTGCGCGCCCCCCCACCTATCTACCCCCTTCATGTGTCTTCACAAAGTCGGACTAAGGCCCAAGGGCTAAACAGGGTCTTTTTCCCCGCTGATTCTACCAAGCCCATTCCCCGGCTGTTTTTCCTAGATAGTAGAAAAGGACAGTGGGAATCTCGTTAATCCATTCATGCGCGTCACAAATTAGAAAAAAAAAAGGGCTTTGGCTTTAAAGAAGTCATAGTTCTCCCGCCACCCGCCCCCGGTTGAATTTCTTCCCTTTGACATTCAGGGCACGGGCAGAAATCAAAATTGCGTCAACACCGGGTGACGGCCGTCAAAAATCTTTGTTTTAATTAAAACCAGTCGGATTCCCCTGGTCCGTACCAGTTCTGAGTTGGCTGTTGAATCCCCAGGACGCGGGACGCCCCGGGGGAGGCGCCGCCCCCCAAGCTGGGGGGGCCCACGGGAAGGTTGCACCCCGTTCCGGCCCCGGCCCGGGCCCCCGCCGACTGGCGGCGGGGGCCCTCCCCCAAAACCGGGGGCCCCGCCGGGCCACCCCCCCCGGGCTGCCCGCCCCCCGACCAACCCTTTTCCCAATTTAAAGGACCCAATTTCCGGGCCCCTTACCTACATTGTTCTATCGATTTAGGGGCTGTGCACCTCGGGGGCCCTGCTGCGGATAGGGGTACGGCCTGGCACAAAATTCACCCGTCTCCGGGGGGTTTTCAAGGGCCGACGGGGGCGCACCGGACACCGCAAGAGCCGCGGTGCTTTACGGGCCGCGGTCCCTATCTCCAGGCAAGCCGATTCCGGGGATGTGGCTCCTTCAAAGAAAAAAAAGAACTTTTCCCCGGGGTTTCCCGCCATTACTTCGTTTGCTTGCCGCACTTTTGGAGGACCAATCTCGTGTCCGGGTTTTTCCGGGAATATTCCCCCGTTTCCCCTTTCCGATGGGCTCCCGGGCTGACTCTAATTTATCATTTCGTAGAAAAAAGAAAAGGGTCCCCGGGGTAGAACGGGTTTTTCCTATCTCTTGGGAAAAAAATTGACCCATGTTCAACTGCTGTTCACATGGAACCCTTCTCCACTTCAGTCTTCAAAGTTCTCGTTTGAATATTTGCTACTACCCCCAAGATCTGCCCCCGGGGCGGCTCCCCCCGGATCGCCCCCCAGGTTTCCCCGCTCACCCCGGCGGCCCTCCTACTCGTCTCGGCCTCTTTTTCTCGATTTATGGGTTGCCGGGAAAAGCCGGGATAGGTCCAAAGGGTCTGCCCATCCATTTTCCAGGGCTGGTTGATTCGGCAGGGGAGTTGTTAAAACACTCCTTAAGGGGGTTCCCACTTCATGGCCCCCTCCTTTCTTTTTCCATTCCCCAAAACCTTTTGAAAGTTTGAAGTCGCGTTTGGCCCTTAACCCGGGCCCTTTGGTTTTTCCCCCGCCAGTTCTGTTTCCAAAAATGGCCCCTTGGCCCCATTCGACAACCCCCCGGCTCCGGGTTTAGGGGAGCCCGGGTTTTTACCCCCTTTAAAAGTTTGGGAAAAGGGGGTTTAAAGGGCGTTTTTTTTCCCCAAGGGCCTCTAATCATTCCCCTTTCGGAAAAAAACCCGATCGGCGCCCCGCTATCCTGAAACCGGGGGAACCCCGCTACTGGGGGGGGTTTGATTAGTCTTTCCCCCTATACCCCCTTTGACGATCGGTTTTCCCTCAGAATCGCTACGAACCTCCCCAGAGTTTCCTCTGGCTTCGTTCTCTCGGGGATAATTCACCCCTCTTTCGGGTCCCCGCGTTTCCCCTCTTGCTCCCCCCCTGACGGGGCAGACCCCGGGCGGGGCCGGGGGTTACCCCAAAAACTCCCCTGGGGGGGGGCCCCCTTTGGGGCCCTATGAACCCTCCCCTCCCTTTTGGGTTTCGTGACCCCAAAGACTCGCCCTGTTGGGGGCAGGGTTAAAATTTTTCCAAAACGGGGCGGGGGGAAATCCGACAGACTTGCCACTAACCCTGCTGACTTTTTTCCAAACCAAAGCCCCCGCCTGTCGCCCCTTTACGTCGGAACACGGTTTTTTCTCCCCGTCGAACTCACCCGGGAAAAAGGTGGGCCCCGAAGCTCGCGGCGGTTCCTCGGTCCAAAGGGGGGTTCGCCCCGGGGGAAGGGTGGGAGGGGGGCCGAAACCCCCACCTCAACCCTTTCCCCGGGATGTCCCGCTCAACCACCAAACCGGGTTTTGGCTTTTTGCCCGCCCGGGAAAATGCACGCGGCGAGTCCGGGTCGGGACCCGGGGGGGTTCCCGGGATCCCGAACCGCGACTGCCCCCGGGCCGCGCGCCGCGCTAATTTCC
The DNA here is from genome assembly GCA_020796225.1 of Arion vulgaris. NCBI lineage: Eukaryota > Metazoa > Mollusca > Gastropoda > Stylommatophora > Arionidae > Arion > Arion vulgaris. Next base: position 66,636,234 of record CM036759.1, read on the forward strand.
CCCGGACCCACTTTTTGGGGTCACCCGTTTACCTCTGGGCGTTTTCCTCCGAACTCTCTCCCCTTTAAAATTCTTTTCAACTTTCCTCACGGGACTTGTCCCCTATCGGACTCGTGCAAAGTTTTTTGTGGGAGTTTACCCCGCTTTGGGCTTTTTCCCCCAAAAAACCCCACTCCTGAGACGCTCGCGGGCCCAAGGGGACCTGCAAAACCCCCCACCCGCTCTGGGTGGCCCCCATCAGGAGGGCTTCAGCGCCCTCGTTGCGGGTGGTTTGGGGTCCCCCACGCCCGGGTTCCCCTCGGGGTGACACTGGGGTTCGGTTTCTGGGGCTCTTCCCGCTTCCTCCCCCGTTACTGGGGAAAACCTTGTTAGTTTCTTTTCCTCCCCCTTAGTTATTGCCAAATTCGGGGGGTAATTTTCGTCCGATCTGAGGTCAATTTTTATGTGTTTTTTAAAATTCTTGGGACCGTCGCATCCACACCCTTTACCATTCTTTCCCCCAAAATTTTATACCACCCCAAAAAGGCCGCCGGCAAACTCATGTTTAATCCTCCAGTCCCGCCGGACGGGGGGCGGCAAAGACGGGAATTTCGGTAAGAGGGGAAAAGGGTCCGCACGACCAGCGGAACACCCTCGGTGGACGACCACAGGACAGACGGCGCATTGTGCGCCAAGGCCACGGGGATCTGGAGCGATCCGCGAAAGCCCAGCGCGCTTCCACTGGCCCCGACAGCAAAAGCAGCAATGATGTACTGACTAAATTTCATGACCCGCCGCCGCTGATCGAGACCCCGCACACCCAGGCAAGGAAGCGATTGCTTTAGACTAGCCGACCCTCAGACGGGCGTGGCCCGGGATGGACCGAGGCCGCCATATGCGTTCAAGATGTCGATGTTCAATGTGTTCTGCAATTCACATTAATTCACGCAGCTGGCTGCGCTCTTCATCGACGCACGAGCCGAGTGATCCACCGCACAAAGTTATCATTTGCTAGATTTTTATTTTTGTTTTCCCCATCCCTGCTGACTTTTTGGGGGCAGGAAGAAGAACAAAAATTCTCACGAGACAAATTTTGCGAAGTAATATGGAAAATTGGACGACGGACAGAGAAGGCTGAGGCAGGAAGGCTCATCGCTGAACACCCCCTCTTTAGCCTCGCGGCCTCCAAGGAGGAGCTATCGCGCTATTTCAAGAGCAAAAATAGCGCCCAGGTACCTCAACGACCTTCTCCCTCGGCGGCGAGCCAAGTCAGACAAAACCACAAACCGGGCGGCACCGCTCATGCTCTGAGGACTTGGCCAGCCGGGCAGGCAATCACCGCAGCGCTCTTTGAACCTACGACCCGGCGAGCACAAAACGTGGGTCGAGCCGTCACCGTGGATCGTATCTAGGACTGTCAGGGTACCCCGAAAAACAGTAGCGGTCAATCGGCAGGGGCGGCGCTCATGCGAGTCCCCGTCCGACAAAGTTTCTTTCCTTCAGTTTCATCAGTTTCTGCCTACATTTTGCTTCTGGCTGCACTTGCGTGTAGCTTTTAGCTGTGCCGGCGAGGGCCGATAATGATCCTTCCGCAGGTTCACCTACGGAAACCTTGTTACGACTTTACTTTCTCCAAGCGATCGAGTTCGAGCTTCTTCTCGGCCAGCGGTGCCGGCACTTTCAGCCGGACCAACTTTTGCATCTTTAATGAAACAGTTGGTTTTTGGCCCAAAAGAAATACACTGTCGTTTAATCTGTTTTAAAAAAAATTAAAAGTCCACTACGTAAGTAAATCAATCGGGCAACCTGAAATCAAACCTTTTGTGATTTCTAATATAAAAATTAATAGTTCAAGTTCAGACGATAGTTCAGAAATTTGTGTTCACATTTCACGCAAACACAACCAACAACTTTTCAAAAAGAAAGTTGAGAAGAAGAAGAAGAAGAGGAAGAAGAAGAAGAAGAGGAAGAAGAAGAAGAAGAGAATTTACGTAAGTAAATGCAATGTAGTTTGTTTTTCAACACCGGCGACGCTGTGTCTGTGTTTACATTTCTAAACTAACAAGCGTGCTCACCACGTGGTAATCACCAGTAGGTTATAACCACGTGGTCAGCACGCTTGTTAGTTTAGAAATGTAAACACAGACATCGCGTCGCCGGTGTTGGAAAAAAAAGAAAACAACAACACACCAACGCATTGAATGTACCTACGTAAATTATTATTCTTCGTCTTCCGCGTCTATTGACGAGAACAATGAAAACCCACGGATTGACGAGCACAATTGTTAGCGACACAATACACTGCTGACCGCTCTACTCTACTAAATAATAATGTTTATTATTGTCTACTTCTTCTTCTGCTGCTACAAGCAATCCT
>CM036759.1:66643589-66651089 GCA_020796225.1 Arion vulgaris
ATATACCACCGCCAACCACTTGGCTGCCGACGAGCTCGATGTTTAATCAATCCGAGCCCTGCCGGACAGCGGCAGCGGCGACGACGGTAACGGTAAGAGGAAGGATCCGCACGACCAGCGAACACCTCGGTGGACGACCACAGGACAGACGGCGCATTGTGCACTTAAGGCCACGGGGATCTGGAGCGATCCGCGAAAGCCACGCGCTTCCACTGGCCCCGACAACAAAAGCAGGCAATGATGTACGGACTAAATTTCATTGACCCGCCGCCGCTGATCGAGACCCGCACAACCCAGGCAAGGAAGCGATTGCTTTAGACTAGCCGACCCTCAGACGGGCGTGGCCCGGATGGACCGAGGCCGCCATATGCGTTCAAGATGTCGATGTTCAATGTGTTCTGCAATTCACATTAATTCACGCAGCTGGCTGCGCTCTTCATCGACGCACGAGCCGAGTGATCCACCGCACAAAGTTATCATTTGCTTGATTTTTATTTTTGTTTTTCCCCATCCCTGCTGACTTTTTGGGGCAGGAAGAGAAGAACAAAATTCTCACGAGACAAATTTTGCGAAGTAATATGGAAAATTGGACGACGGACAGAGAAGGCTGAGGCGGGGAGGCTCATCGCTGAACACCCCCCTCTTTAAGCCTCGCGGCCTCCAAGGAGTAGCTATCGCGCTATTTCAAGAGCAAAAATAGCGCCCAGGTACCTCAACGACCTTCTCCCTTCGGCGGCGAGCCAAAGTCAGACAAAACCAACAAACCGGGGCGGCACCGCTCATGCTCTGAGGACTTGGCCAGCCGGGCCTGAGCAATCACCGCAGCGCTCTTTGAACCCTACGACCCGGCGAGCACAAAACGTGGCTCGAGCCGTCACCGTGGATCGTATCTAGGACTGTCAGGGTACCCCGAAAAACAGTAGCGGTCAATCGGCAGGGGCGGCGCTTCATGCGGTCCCCCCGTCCGACAAAGTTTCTTTCCTTCAGTTTCATCAGTTTCTGCCTACATTTTGCTTCTGGCGCACTTGCGTAGCTTTTTAGCTTGTGCCAGCGAGACCGATAATGATCCTTCCGCAGGTTCACCTACGGAAACCTTGTTACGACTTTTACTTTCTCAAGCGATCGAGTTCGAGCTCTTCTCGGCCAGCGGTGCCGGCACTTTCGTACCAGACCGAGACCAATCCGAGGCCCTCACTGAACCGCTCAATCGATAGTAGCGACGGGCGGTGTGTACAAAGGGCAGGGACGTAATCAACGCGAGCTTATGACTCGCGCTTACTGGGAATTCCTCGTTCATGGGGAAGAATTCAGCCCCAATCCCTAGCACGAAGGAGATTCAACGGGTTTCCCAACCTTTCGGGCCAGGAGGCATCCACGCTGATTCCTTCAGTGTAGCGCGTCGCCCGACATCTAAGGGCATCACAGACCTGTTATTGCTCAATCTCGTGTGGCTAAACGCCACTCGTCCTCTAAGAAGTTGGCCGGCGCATCGAGGGACCGGCGAACTCATTTAATAGGCTAGAGTCTCGTTCGTTATCGGAATTAACCAGACAAATCGCTCCACCAACTAAGAACGGCCATGCACCACCACCCACCGAATCAAGAAAGAGCTATCAATCTGTCAATCCTTACAGTGTCCGGACCGGGTGAGTTTTCCCGTGTTGAGTCAAATTAAGCCGCAGGCTCCACTCCTGGTGGTGCCCTTCCGTCAATTCCTTTAAGTTTCAGCTTTGCAACCATACTTCCCCCGGAACCCAAACACTTTGGTTTCCGGAAGCTGCCCTGCAGAGTCATCGAAGCAACTCCTGCGGATCGCTAGTCGGCATCGTTTACCATTCGTGCTTGCTCACAATTATATACCACCGCCAACCACTTGGCTGCCGACGAGCTCGATGTTTAATCAATCCGAGTCCTGCCGGACAGCGGCAGCGGCGACGACGGTATTACGGTAAGAGGGGAGGATCCGCACGACCAGCGGAACACCCTCGGTGGACGACCACAGGACAGACGGCGCATTGTGCACTTAAGGCCACGGGGATCTGGAGCGATCCGCGAAAGCCCAGCGCGCTTCCACTGGCCCCGACACCGAAAGCAGGCAATGATGTACGACTAATTTCATTGACCTGCCGCCGCTGATCGGACCCGCACAACCCAGGCAAGGAAGCGATTGCTTTAGACTAGCCGACCCTCAGACGGCGTGGCCTCGGATGGACCCGAGGCCGCCATATGGTTCAAGATGTCGATGTTCAATGTGTTCTGCAATTCACATTAATTCACGCAGCTGGCTGCGCTCTTCATCGACGCACGAGCCGAGTGATCCACCGCACAAAGTTATCATTTGCTTGATTTTTATTTTTGTTTTTCCCCATCCCGCTGACTTTTTGGGGCAGGAAGAGAAGAACAAAAATTCCACGAGACAAATTTTGCAAGTAATATGGAAAATTGACGATGGACAGAGAAGGCTGAGGCGGGAAGGCTCATCGCTGAACACCCCTCTTTGCCTCGCGGCCTCCAAGGAGGAGCTATCGCCCCTTTCAAGAGCAAAATAGCGCCCAGGTACCTCAACGACCTTCTCCCTTCGGCGGCGAGCCAAAGTCGACAAAACCAACAAACCGGGCGCACCGCTCATGCTCTGAGGACTTGGCCAGCCGGGCCTGAGCAATCACCGCAGCGCTCTTTGAACCTACGACCCGGCGAGCACAAACGTGGCTCGAGCCGTCAGGATCGTATCTAGGACTGTCAGGGTACCCGAAAACAGTAGCGGTCAATCGGCAGGGCGGCGCTTCATGCGGTCCCCGTCCGACAAAGTTTCTTTCCTTCAGTTTCATCAGTTTCTGCCTACATTTTGCTTCTGGCTGCACTTGCGTGTAGCTTTTAGCTTGTGCCGGCGAGACCGATAATGATCCTTCCGCAGGTTCACCTACGGAAACCTTGATTACGACTTTACTTTCCAAGCGATCGAGTTCGAGCTTCTTCTCGCCAGCGGTGCCGGCACTTTCGTACCAGACCGAGACCAATCCGAGGCCCTCACTGAACCGCTCAATCGATAGTAGCGACGGGCGGTGTGTACAAAGGGCAGGGACGTAATCAACGCGAGCTTATGACTCGCGCTTACTGGGAATTCCTCGTTCATGGGGAAGAATTCAAGCCCCAATCCCTAGCACGAAGGAGATTCAACGGGTTTCCCAACCCTTTCGGCCAGGAGGCATCCACGCTGATTCCTTCAGTGTAAGCGCGCGCGGCCCCGGACATCTAAGGGCATCACAGACCTGTTATTGCTCAATCTCGTGTGGCTAACGCCACTCGTCCCTCTAAGAAGTTGCGCCGGCGCATCGAGGGACCGGCGAACTATTTAATAGGCTAGAGTCTCGTTCGTTATCGGAATTAACCAGACAAATCGCTCCACCAACTAAGAAAGCATGCACCACCACCCACCGAATCAAGAAAGAGCTATCAATCTGTCAATCCTTCCAGTGTCCGGACCGGGTGAGTTTTCCGTGTTGAGTCAATTGCTGCAGGCTCCACTCCTGGTGGTGCCTTCCGTCAATTCCTTTGTTCAGCTTTGCAACCATACTTCCCGGAACCAAACACTTTGGTTTCCCGGAAGCTGCCCTGAGTCATCGAAGCAACTCCTGCGGATCGCTAGTCGCATCGTTTATGGTCAGAACTACGACGGTATCTGATCGTCTTCGCGCCTCTGACTTTCGTTCTGATTAATGAAAACATTCTTGACAAATGCTTTCGTGTAGCTCGTCTTGCGGCGATCCAAGAATTTCACCTCTAACGCCGCAATACGAATGCCCCGTTTGTCCCTGTTAATCATTACCTCCAGTTCCGAAAACCAACAAAATAGAACCGAGGTCCTATTCCATTATTCCATGCACCATTATTCAGGCAGCTGAGGCCTGCTTTGAACACTCTAATTTTTTCAAAGTAAGCGGCCACCGGGACGCTCAGTGAAGAGCACCACGGAGAGAGCCGGCAGACGGTAGGGCAGGAGACAACGGCAGTGAACCGGCGCGTGGACCGCCCGCCTGCGCCTGAGATCCAACTACGAGCTTTTTAACTGCAACAACTTTAATATACGCTATTGGAGCTGGAATTACCGCGGCTGCTGGCACCAGACTTGCCCTCCAATAGATCCTCGTTAAAGGGTTTAAAGTGTACTCATTCCAATTGGGGCCTCGAAAGAGTCCCGTATTGTTATTTTTCGTCACTACCTCCCGTGCCGGGAGGTAGTTGCGCGCCTGCTGCCTTCCTGGATGTGGTAGCCGTTTCTCATGCTCCCTCTCCGAATCGAACCTGATTCCCGTTACCCGTTACAAACATGGTAGGCATGTCACGCTACCATCGACATTTGATAGGGCAGACATTTGAAAGATGCGTCGCCGGCACATGAGGCCATGCAATCAGCACAAAGTTATCCAGAGTCACCAGTGGGACGCCGCACCCTGCAAAGGGTAACGGCGATTGGTTTTGAACTAATAAAGCGCTCTTTCCACGAGGTCGGAGCTTGGTAAGCATGTATTAGCTCTAGAATTGCCACAGTTATCCAAGTAGGATCGTGTCATCTATTGAACCTCGACTGATTTAATGAGCTATTCGCGGTTTCACCGTGAGACAGTGTGAACTTAGACATGCATGGCTTAATCTTTGAGACAAGCATAGGACTACTGGCAGGATCAACCAGATAGCTGTCATGGACGAGACCGACCGACAATGCTCGGTAGAGAGACAGCGCTCTGTGCAGAGCGGATCCCGACGTCCCCGGCGAAAATGCGAAATTGAAGCGAAACGACCGAGCGCTCGTTCCACAGTTTTGCCGGCAAGACTCGCGCCTCGCCACAAAAACGACACCATGTTACTACCTGCGGACCCACAAGCTCGTTGCGAGAGCCGGGCCTTAACGAGACCACCGTCGAGCGTTTAAAATTTTAGACTGATAGCATCACACCGCGACCGAGAAACTCCGATATACGGACACACACACCACCACATAAGACGCGCGCGGCGAGCGAGCGAGTCTTAATAGCGACGCACCTTGTCCCTTATTCGCTGGGAGCCCGTTCGCGTGAAAAGCGAGGAGGCAGCGCAGCCGTTAGAGACTATGCACGCAATTGGTTATCGACACTGGGAACGCGTTCGCTGACTGGCTCGCCCGTCCGGTTATTTTCAAAACGGGAAGGCACAGTTTGCAGACGCACAACCCAGATATAGTATGTTCCGGGAGTGGATTAACGTTCGCGCTTGTTCGTTCTTTTTTCGCTATGTAAAATGAATATTTCTGGACTTTGCCATTTTTTTCGGTTTTACGGGCGTTGGTCCCCCCCACCGTAGCTCGACTTGGGTAGGAGCTAGAGTTATGAAATTTGGAAATGTGCTTTTATTTACTAATGCTAGTCACACGGCAGTATTAAATTTTTTTATCCGGTTAACGGTTCGGATATTTTGCTCGGTACAGAAACGAGTAAAACCCATTTTAAAACAAAATACCGTCATTTTCATAGAATACGGATTATATTATATTTGATAAATGAAACAAGCTCCGTTTGTATCTTTTAATGAAACAGTTAGGTTTTTGTGACCAAGCTAATGACACTGTCGTTTAATCTGCTTTAAAAAATTAAAAACGTCCACTACGTAAGTAAATGCAATGCCTGGCAACCTGAAATCCAAACCTTTTTTGTGATTTCTAATATAAAAATTAATAGTTCAAGTTCAGACGATAGTTCAGAAATTTGTGTTACATTTCACGCAACACAACCAACTAACTTTTCAAAAAGAAAGTTGAGAAGAAGAAAAGAAGAGAAGAAGAAAAGAAGGAAGAAGAAGAAGAAGAGAATTTACGTAGTAAATGCAATGCTTTGGTTTGTTTTCACCGGCGACTTGTGTCTGTGTTTACATTTCTAAACTAACAAGCGTGCTACCACGTGTAATCACCACGTGGGTTATATTACACGTGAGTCAGCACGCTTGTTAGTTTAGAAATGTAACACAGACATCGCGTCGCCGGTGTTGGAAAAGAAACAACAACACACCAACGCATTGAATGTACCTACGTAAATTATTCTTCGTCTTCACGCTCTATTGACGAGAACAATGAAAACCACGGATTGACGAGCACAATTGTTAGACACAATACACTGCTGACGTCTACTCTACTAAATAATAATGTTTATTATTGTCACTTCTTCTTCTGCTGCTACAAGAATCCTTGATTCCTTGAACCACAAGTTTTCCGACCGTCCTTTTTTATGATTTCTAATGCGATGTGGTATAATTTATACATTAAAAAAAATAATAATTCAAGTTCATGATCAGCTAAATTTGTGTTCACATCTCCGCAAACACAATCAGCAACTCAGAGAAGAAAGAATAAGTTGTAGCCTACAGTTGTAGCCTATATTGGTTTGTTTGCCTTTCTATCTTCCAAATTTCACGTACAGCCCTACCCGCCTTACCATACACACCGACCGCAGGGGGCAGAAATCGTATGTAAAGTAAAATAATGCGATCGTTACACATTTTGGACATGAGCACACACATGGTACATACATTGAAAGAAAAATATTAATTGGGAGAGGCTGTTTGATCGCAGCACATTAGCTGATAGTAGTTATTAAGAGTAGTGCGGGGACAATAATACTAACTGTTATTCTAGATTTCGCCAACTAGAAATTTGATATTGTGGTTAAAACTTAAAGTCAGCAAATTGTACAGGTACCGAAATTCACAATTATTTATAATAAGACCTGTTAAGACATGTTAAATAATTTTTAAAAAAAAAAAAAAAAAAAAAATCTGATCTGTGTGTATACTTTTATGCAGAAAAAAAAAAATGATGATCTGTGTGTATACTTTTATGCTGACGGGCTTGCTTCTTCTGGGTACACTTTCGGCGTAGGTGGTCGATTGAGAGCGCTGGCCGTAAGATAGTGTAAATATACTACGATTTAGGGAGATAGAAAAAATATATATATATAAAATGTTTCAGCGGACTTGTGAAATTATTTCTCTTTTTTTTCTGTACACTTTTACTTTGTTGTAGAAAACGAAAAATGTTTTAAATAATAGTAAGAGAGTCTCGTCCTATCAACCAACACAAACCGTGGGTCACCGAGCGCATTTTACCCATTCCAACTTGTTGACCATGCTGTTTATTTGTTTGCTCGGGGCAGGAGTCGAACCTGCGCGGTCGGTTGCCGAAGGACGAGACGGACGATGAGACGACGCCGCCGCCGAGGACGACGCGCCGCCGAGGACGACAACACCGAGGACGACGTCTCCTGCCGGGACGACGTCTCCGCGAGGACTAAGACGACGACGACGACGACACCACCGTGTTTGGTGACGACGACGTTTGTTTTATTTTGGTGACAAATTTTGTAAATGTGGGTGGTTGACTCAGCAGCTCGGACGGAAATCGGAGATGTTGTTCGTCTGGGTGCGAACAAATCTCCTGGTCCAAGGCTGAGTCTCAACAGTTCGCAGTGAGGTGGC
>CM036759.1:66653589-66656089 GCA_020796225.1 Arion vulgaris
CGCGTGCGGCCCCGGACATCTAAGGCATCACAGACCTGTTATTGCTCAATCTCTGTGGCAAAACGCCACTCGTCCCTCTAAGTTGCCCCGGCGCATCGAGGGACCGGCGAACTATTTAATAGGCTAGAGTCTCGTTCGTTATCGGAATTAACCAGACAAATCGCTCCACCAACTAAGAACGGCCATGCCCACCACCCACCGAATCAAGAAAGAGCTATCAATCTGTCAATCCTTACAGTGTCCGGCCCGGGGTGAGTTTTCCCGGTTGAGTCAAATTAAGCCGCAGGCTCCACCCCCTGGTGGTCCCCTTCCGTAAATTTCCCTTTAAGTTTCAGCTTGCAACCATTCCCCCGGGAACCCAAACATTTTGGGTTTTCCCCGGAAGCTGCCCGCAGAGTCATCGAAGCAACTCCCGCGGATCGCTATCGGCATCGTTTATGGTCAGAACTACGACGGTATCGGGATCGTCTTCGCCCCTTCTGACTTTCGTTCTTGATTAATGAAACATTTTGACAAATTTTTCGCAGTAGCTCGTCTTGCGGCGATCCAAGAATTTCACCTCTAACGCCGCAATACGAATGCCCCGTTTGTCCCTGTTAATCATTACCTCCAGTTCCAAAAACCAACAAAATAAAAAGAGGTCCTATTCCATTATTCCATGCACCATTATTCAGGCAGCTGAGGCCTGCTTTGAACACTCTAATTTTTCAGTAACGCGCCACCCGGGACGCTCAGTGAAGAGCACCCACGGGAGAGAGCCGGCAGACGGTAGGCAGGAGACAACGGGCAGTGAACTGGCGCGAGCCGACCGCCCGCCTGCGCCTGAGATCCAACTACGAGCTTTTAACTGCAACAACTTTAATATACGCTATTGGAGCGGGAATTCCCGCGGCTGCGGCACCAGACTTGCCCTCCAATAGATCCTCGTTAAAGGGTTTAAAGTGTACTCATTCCAATTACGGGGCCTCGAAAGAGTCCCGTATTGTTATTTTCGTCACTACCCCTCGTGCCGGGAGTGGGTAAGTTGCGCGCCTGCTGCCTTCCCTTGATGTGGAGCGTTTCATGCTCCCTCTCCGGAATCGAACCCTGATTCCCCGTTACCCGTTACAAACATGGTAGGCATGTCACGTACCATCGACATTTGATAGGGCAGACATTTGAAAGATGCGTCCCCGGCACATGAGGCCATGCGATCAGCACAAAGTTATCCAGAGTACAGTGGGACGCCGACCTGCAAAGGGTAACGGCGATTGGTTTTGAACTAATAAAAGCCCCTTTCCACGAGGGTCGGAGTTTGGAAAGGGCATGTATTAGCTCTAGAATTGCCACAGTTATCCAAGTAGGATCGTGTCTTTCTTTTGGGAACCTCGACTGATTTAATGACCCATTCAGGTTTCACCGTGAGACAGTGTGAACTTAGACATGCATGGCTTAATCTTTGAGACAAGCATAGGACTACTGGCAGGATCAACCAGATAGCTGTCATGGACGAGCCCGGGCCCGACAATGCTCGGGGTGGGGAGACAGCGCTCTGTGCAGAGCGGATCCGACGCCCCCGGGCAAAAATGCGAAATTAAAGGAAACGACCGAGCGCTCGTTTCCCCACAGTTTTGCCGGCAAGACTCCGCCTCGCCAAGCAAAAACGACACCATGTTACTACCTGCGGACCCACAAGCTCGTTGCAAGAGCCGGGCCTTTTAACGAGACCACCGTCGAGCGTTTAAAATTTTAGACTGACTGCATCACACCGCGACCGAGAAACCCTGATATACGGACACACACACACCACCAATAGGCCCGCGCGGGGCGAGCGAGCGAGTCTTAATAGCAGACCTACCTTGTCCCTTATTCTGGGAGCCCTTTTCGCGGAAAAGGAGGAGGCACGCGCAGCCGTTAGAGACTATGCACGCAATTGGTTATCGACACGGGGGAACCGCGTTCGCTGACTGGCTCGCCCGTCCGGTTATTTTCAAAACGGGAAGGCACAGTTTGCAGACGCACAACCCAGTAAGTATGCCGGAGTGGATTAACGTTCGCGCGTTGTTCGTTCTTTTCGCTATGTAAATGAATATTTCTGGACTTTGCCATTTTTTTTTCGGTTTTACGGGCGTTGGTCCCCCCCCACCGTAGCTCGACTTGGTAGGAGTTGAGTTATGAAATTTGAAATGTGCTTATTTACTAATGCTAGTCACGGCAGTATTAAATTTTTATCCGGTTAACGGTTCGGATATTTTCCCTGGGTACGAAACGGAGTAAAACCCATTTTTAAAACAAAATACCGTCATTTTCATAGAATACGGATTATATTATATTTGATAAATGAAAACAAGCCTCCGTTGTGCATCTTTTAATGAAACAGTTGGTTTTGTGATAAAGCTAATGACACTGTCGTTTAATCTGCTTTAAAAAAATTAAAAACGTCCATACGTAAGTAAATGCAATGCCCGCAACCTGAAATCCAAACCTTTTTGTGATTTCTAATATAAAATAAAGTTCAAGT
>CM036759.1:66668589-66683589 GCA_020796225.1 Arion vulgaris
TGCGATCAGCACAAAGTTATCCAGAGTCACCAGTGGGACGCCGCACCCGCAAAGGGTAACGGCGATTGGTTTTGAACTAATAAAAGCGCTCTTTCCACGAGGGTCGGAGCTTGGTAAGCATGTATTAGCTCTAGAATTTCCACAGTTATCCAAGTAGGATCGTGTCATCTATTGAACCTCGACTGATTTAATGAGCCATTCTCGGTTTCACCGTGAGACAGTGTGAACTTAGACATGCATGGCTTAATCTTTGAGACAAGCATATGACTACTGGCAGGATCAACCAGATAGCTGTCATGGACGAGACCGGACCGACAATGCTCGGGGTAGGGAGACAGCGCTCTGTGCAGAGCGGATCCCGACGTCCCGGCGAAAATGCGAAATTGAAGCGAAACGACCGAGCGCTCGCTTCCACAGTTTTGCCGGCAAGACTCGCGCCTCGCCAAGCAAAAACGACACCATGTTACTACCTGCGGACCCACAAGCTCGTTGCCAGAGCCGGGCCTTTTAACGAGACCACCGTCGAGCGTTTAAAATTTTAGACTGACTGCATCACACCGCGACCGAGAAACTCCGATATACGGACACACACACCACCAATAAGACCGCGCGCGGCGAGCGAGCGAGTCTTAATAGCAGACGCTACCTTGTCCCTTATTCGCTGGGAGCCCCGTTCGCGTGAAAAAGCGAGGAGGCACGCGCAGCCGTTAGAGACTATGCACGCAATTGGTTATCGACACTGGGGAACCGCGTTCCCCGACTGGCTCGCCCGTCCGGTTATTTTAAAAAGGGGGAGGCACTTTTTGGCAGACGCCAACCCAGATATGGGTATTTTCCCGGGAGTGGATTAACGTTTCGGGGTTGTTCGTTCTTTTCCCCATGTAAAATGAATATTTCTGGATTTCCCTTTTTTTTTTCGGTTTTACGGGCGTTGGTCCCTCCCCCGTACCCTGACTTGGGTAGGAGCTAGAGTTATGAAATTTGAAATCCCATTTACTAATGTTATCACAGGCAGTTTTAAATTTTTTATCCTTAATTTCCCCGGATATTTTTTTTTTCAAAAAAGAAAACCCTTTTTTAAAACAAAATACCGTCATTTTCATAGAATACGGATTATATTATATTTGATAAAGGGAAACGCCCCCTTTTATCTTTAATGAAACATTTGGGGTTTTGTGACAAAGTTTACCGACACTGTCGTTTAATCTGTTTTAAAAAATTTTTAAAAACCCGTCCACTCCCAAAAGTAAATGCAATGCCGCAACCTGAAATTAAACCCTTTTGGGATTTCTAATATAAAAATTAAAGTTCAAGTTCAGAGATAGTTCGGGAAATTTGTGTTAAATTTCACGCAACAAACCAACAATTTTTCAAAAAGAAAGTTGAGAAGAAGAAGAAGAAAAAGGAAGAAGAAGAAGAGGAAGAAGAAGAAAAAGGGAATTTAGAAATAAATGCAATGTTTTGTTTTTTTTAAACCGGCGATTGTTTTCCCCTTACATTTTCCAACAAGCGTGCTAAACCACGTGGTAATCACCACGGGGTTAAAACCAGGGGCCAGCACGCTTGTTATTTTTAGAAATGTAAAACAGACATCGCGTCGCCGGTGGGAAAAAAGAAAAAAAAAAACACACCAACGCATTGAATGTACCTACGTAAATTATTATTCTTCTTTTCCGCGTCTATTGACGAGAACAATGAAACCCACGGATTAAAGAGCACAATTGTTAGCGACACAAACCCCGCTGACCGCCCCACTTTACTAAATAAAAAATTTTATTATTGTCTACTTTTCCTTCTGCTGCTACAACCCCCTTGTTTCCCCTTAAACCCAAAAATTTTTCCCCGCCCGGCCCTCCTTTTTATGTTTTCTAATGCGATGTGGTATAATTTATACATTAAAAATAATAATTCAAGTTAAATGATCCAATTTTGGTTCACATCTCCTGAAAAACACAATCAGAAAACTCAGAGAAGAAAAAGAAAAATTGTGGCCTACAGTTGTAGCCATATTGGTTTGTTTGCCTTTCTATCTTCCAAATTTCACGTACAGCCCTACCGGGCCTTTTTCCCAACACACCGACCGCAGGGGCAGAAATCATGTACAGTAAAAAATGCGATCGTTACACATTTTGACATGAGCACACACATGGTACTTTAATTGAAAAAAAAAATATTAATTGGGAGGGGGCCGGTTTTGATCGCAAAATTACCCGATAGTAGCGGCTAAAAAAAAAGTGGGGGACAAAAATTACTAATTGTTATTTAGTTTTTGCCAATTAGAAATTTGTATTGTGGTTAAAATTTAAAGTCAGCAAATTGACAGGTCCCGAAATTCAAATTATTTATAAAAGACCTGTTAAGACATGTTAAAAAAATTTTTAAAAAAAAAAAAAAAAAATTCATTTGTGTGTATATTTTTATGCAGAAAAAATGATGATTGTGTGTATATTTTTATGCTGAGGGTTTGGGTTTTTTCTGGGTACACTTTGGGGGGAAGGTGGTCGATTGAGAGCGCTCCGTAAGAAAAAAGGTTAAATATACTACGATTTAGGGAGAAAAAAAAAATATATATAAAATGTTTCAGGGATCGGGAAATTATTTTTTTTTTTTTTCTGAATTTTTACTTTGTTGGGGAAAAAAAAAATTTTTTAAAAAAGGTGAGAGTTCGTCCTATCAACCAACAAAAACCGTGGGTCCCCGGGAGCGCTTTTTACCTTTCCCAAACCTTGTTGCCCATGCTGTTTATTTGTTTGCCCCAAAGGAGTCGAACCTGCGCGGTCGGTTGCCGGGGACAAAGGGGGACGATGAGGAGACCCCGCCGCCGAGGACGCCGCCCCCGAGGACGAAAACCGAGGACGATTGCCCTGCCGGGGACGAGCCCCCCGCCGGGGGGACTAAGACGACGAGACGACGACACCACCGGTTTGGGACGACGACGGTTTTATTTTGGTGAAAAATTTTGTAAATGGGGGGTGGTTGACCCCAGGCTGGGATGGAAAGGGAGAGCTGTTCGTCTGGTGGAAAAAATCCCCTGGTCTGGTTGAGTCTAAACAGTTGCAGGAGGTGGCTCCCTTTACTGCTTACGACCCCCCGCCCGAAAAATAAGCCTTTCACAAATGATTTCACACTTCCACGCCGCAGGGGGTGAATTTTTGACAGGTCCCCGCCCGCTTTGATCGGCGGGACGGCAGAGCCCTTCTTCGGGAAGCTCGACCAGGTGGGGCCCGGAGCAAACCCAGGCCCCGGACCATATCGGCCTCCCGACGCAGTGGTGCTAAGAATATCGTCGAACCCGGGGCGGGATCTTCGACTTAGAGGCGTTCAGCCATAACCCCCAGATGGTAGCCCCCCACCATTGGCTTATCAGCCAAGCAGGGAACAAAATTTCAACCGGCGGTTCCTCTCGTACTGAGCGGGATTCCCGCAGAAAACGACTTGTCATCAGTGGGGAAAAAAACCCCGTCTCACGACTCAAAACCCTAGCCTACGTTCCCTATTAGTGGGTGAAAAAATCCAACGCTTGGCAAATTTTCGCTTCGCAATGATGGGAAGAGCCGACATCGGGACCAAAAAGCAACGTCGCTATGAACGTTTGGCTGCCATGCCAGTTATCCCTGTGGTAACTTTTTTGACACCTTTTGGGCTTAAAACTTTTAAAGCCAAAAGGATCGATAGGCCACGCTTTCACGGTCTGTATTCGTACTAAAAAATAAAAATCAAGCGAGTTTTTGCCCTTTGCTCTACGCGAGGTTTCCGCCCCCGGGGCTGAGCTCGCCTTAGGACACCTGGGTTTCCCTTTTGACAGATGTACCCCCCCCAGTCAAACTCCCCGGCCTGACCCCGTCTTCAGAGCGGATCGCGGCCGACGACGAGCGCCGGTTGCCGCTTAATTCCAAAAGGGGAATTGCGCCCGCCCCCGGGGCTTTTTCCCTAATCAAAAAGAAACGAAAAAAGTAGGGGGAAAACTGGGCCCCGCTCCCACCTAGCTACACCCCCCCCATGTGTCTTCCAAAGTCGGACTGGGAGTCAAGCTCAACGGGGCCCTTTTTTTCCCGCTGATTTTTGGTAACCCCGCCCTTGGCTGTGGTTTCCCCAGATGGATGGGGACGGGGAATTTCCCGTTAATCCATTCATGGCTACTAATTAGATGACGAGGCATTTGGCTACCTTAAGAGGGGTCATAGTTACTCCGCCTTTTTCCCCGCGCTTGGTTGAATTTCTTCACTTTGACATTCAGAGAGGGGCAGAAATCACTTTGGGAACACTGGGTGAGGGCCCGTCGCAATGCTTTGTTTTAATTAGACATTTTGGTTTCCCCGGGTCCTAATTTTGGGTTTTGGTTGTTGAATCCCAACCCGACGCGGACGACGCCGGGGAGGCGCCCCCCATAGCGGGGGCCCAGGGGAAGGTTGAACCAGCCACCCGGGCCCGGGCCCCGCCGCCCAGCGGCGGCGGCCCGCCCACCCCGGGCCCACCCCAGTCCCGGCTTCGTCCCCCGGGCCCCGACTGACCCACCCTCAGAGCCAACCCTTTTCCCCCGAAGTTGGATCCAATTTGCCGACTTCTTACCTACATTGTTCTATCGCCCCAGAGGCTGTGAAAACCGGACCGCTGCGGAAAAGGGGGAATGGCCGGGACAAAATTTCACACCGTTCCGGGGGGGTTTTAAGGGGCCGACGGAGCGCCCCGGGAAAACCGCAAGACCCGGGGGGTTTTTAGGGGAGCCGCGGTCCCTATCCCCCGGGCAAGCCGATTCCAGGGATGGGCTCTAAAAAAAAAGAGAACTTTCCCCGGGGCTTCCCCCGAGTCCCCATTTCCCCGGGTTCCCGCACGTGGCCCCAGAGGACCAACCCCGGCCCAGGTTCGGGAATATTAACCGTTTCCCCTTTGATAGGCTGGGGCTGATCAATTTATCATTTCGTAAAGCCCGAGGCCCCGGGGGCAGAACGGGGGTTTTTCCCATCTCTTTGGACCGACTGACCCATGTTCAACGGTTCACATGGAACCCTTCTCCACTTCAGTCTTCAAAGTTCCTTTGAATATTTGCTTTTCCACCCCAAAATCTGCACCCGGGGGGCTCCACCCAGGATCGCTCCCCAGGCTTCCAATTCCTACCCCGGGGGCCCTCCTACTCGTTTTTCGGCCTCGTTTCTCGATTTGCACGATTGCCGAGACGGCCCGGTATGGGTCCGACGCCCAGGGGCCATCCATTTTTAGGGGGTGGTTGATTCGGGGGAGTTGTTACACACTCCTTAGCGGGTTCCGACTTCCATGGCCACCGTCCTGCTGTCTTTTCAAACCCAAAACCTTTTTTGGTGTCTGGGTGAGCGTCGCGTTTTGGGACCTTAACCGGGCGTTTGGTTCATCCCACAGCGCCAGTTCTGTTTTCCGGGGGCCCACGGCAACGCATTCGAAACGCGCCCGGCTCCAGTTCGAGCGAGCCGGGCCCCTTTCCCATTTAAAGTTTGAGAATAGGTTGAGGTCGTTTCGTCCCCAAGACCTCTAATCATTCGCTTTACCGGATAAAACTGCGATCGAGCGCCAGCCATCCTGAGGGAAATTTGGGGAACCAGCTATAGGGTGGTTTTGATTAGTCTTTCGCCCCCATACCCAAGTTTGACGATCGATTTGACGTCAGAATCGCTACGAACCTCCACCAGAGTTTCCCCTGGGTTTGCCCCCCCAGGATAGTTTTACCATCTTTCGGGTCCCAGCGTGCACGTTTTGCTCCGCCCCCCCCGACAGCGCAGACGGGGGCGGGGCCGGGGTCCCCCCACAGAGATTGTTTTACAGTGAGGGGGGGACCCACCCGGGCCGCCATGAACGGCCTCGTTTTTACTGCGCCTTTGGGTTTTTAGACCCAATGACTCCCCCGCATGTTAGACTCCCCCGGGCCGGGGTTTCAAGACGGGTCGGGTGGAATGCCGACAGACTTTTCCACCAACCCTGCTGACTTTTTGCAAACCGGGCCGCCTCGGGGGCCCGTCGCGGGTGAGCGGTCAAAAACACGGTTTCCCCCGGGGGGCCTCCCAGTCGAATTTTCCCGGAGGGGGAAAGGGGGCCCCGAAGCTCGGGCGGTTCCTCGGTCTGGGGCGGTTCGCCGGGGGGTTGGGGGACGGAGCGCCCCACCTACAAACCCTCCCGGCATGTCACCGCTCGACCACCAAAAAGGTTGTGGGTTTCGCCCCGGGAAAATGCACGGGCGGAGTCCGGGTGGCACCGCGGTCGGTTCCCAGGGGGTCCCGGGAAACCCCGACTGGGCCCCGACCGCGCGCCGCGCTGAATTCCGCGGACCGACTTTTCGGATCCACCCGTTTACCTCGGGCTTTAAGTACTTCCCTTTAACTCTCTTCAAAGTTCTTTTTAACTTTTCCCCACGGTACCCTTGGGCCGCCATCGATTTGTGCAAATTTAGCCTTAGATGGAGTTTACCACCCGCTTTGGGCTGCATTCCCAAACAACCCGACTCCTTGGGGGATGCCCGGGCCGGACAGAGAGGACCTGCAAAAACCCAAAAACCCGCCCGGGTGGGGAAACCCCGATCAGGGGGACTTCCGCCCCCTGTTTCAGCTTTGGGGTCCCACACACCACAGTTCCCGTCACGTGACACTGAGGGATTCGGGGCTGGGCTCCTTCCCCGGGTTCCCCGCCCGTTACTGGGGAAATCCTTTTTTAGTTTTTTTTTCCATTAGTTATATGGGTTAAATTCAGCGGGGGAATCTCGTCCGATCTTTAGGTCGGAGTATTATGTGTTTTTTAAAATTTTGGCACCGTCGCATCCCACACCCTTTTCCATTCGTGCTTGCTCACAATTTAATACCACCGCCAAACCCCTTGGCTGCCGACGAGCCGATGTTTAATCAATCCGAGTCCCGCCCACAGCGGCAGCGGCGACGACGGTATTACGGGAAGAGGGGGAAAGGGTCCGGGGACGACCAGCGGAACACCCTCGGTGGACGACCACAGGACAGACGGCGCATTGTGCACTTAAGGCCACGGGGGTCTGGGGGCGATCCGCGAAAGCCCAGCGCGCCTCCCCTGGCCCCGACAACAAAAGCAGGCAAGATATTTACCAAATTTCATTGACCCGCCGCCGCGGATCGAGACCCGCACAACCCAGGCAAGGAAGCGATTGCTTTAGACTAGCCGACCCAGAAGGGGGCCCCGGGGTGGACCTGAGGCCGCCATATGCGTTCAAGATGCGATGTTCAATGTGTTCTGCAATTACATTAATTCACGCAGCTGGCTGCGCCTTCATCGACGCACGAGCCGAGTGGGATCCAAACGCACAAAGTTATCATTTGCTTGATTTTTTTTTTTTGTTTTTTCCCTCCCCTGCTGACTTTTTTGGGGGAGGGGAAAAAAGAACAAAAAAATTTTCACGAGACAAATTTTGGGAAATAATATGGAAAAATTTACGAGGGCAAAAAGGCTGAGGCGGGAAGGCTCATCGCCGAACACCCCCTTTGCCTTTCCCCCCCCAAAAGGACAAAGCCCTTTTCAAGAGCAAAAATAGCGCCCAGGTACCTTTTAAAAGACCTTTTTTCCCTTTTTGGGGGGGCCAAAATTAGGGAAAAACCCAAAAAAGGGGGGACCGCCATGTTTGAGGACTTGGGCCCGCCGGGGCCCCGGGGAATCACCGCAGCGCTTTTTTGAACCCTAGACCCGGGGATACAAAAAGGGGGCTTTGAGCCGTCACCGTGGATCGTATCTAGGGCTGCCCGGGTACCCCGAAAAACAGTAGCGGTCAATCGGCAGGGGCGGCGCTTTATGCGGGGCCCCGTCCGACAAAGCCCTTTCCCAGTTTTTTCGCTTTGCTCAATTTTTTTTTTCCGGGTAAAATTTGGGGGAGCTTTTTACCTTTTGCCCAAAACCCAAAGATCCTTCCGCAGGTTCACCTACGGGGAAACCCCTTTTTTAGCGACTTTTACTTTTCCAAGCGATCGGGTTGAGCTTCTTTTTGGGAGGGTGCCGGATTTGTAAGAGAGAAACTGGGGGCCCTACCGGGAAAGCTCAATCGATAGGAGCGACGGGCGGTGTCGCCGGGCAGGGAGTAATCAACGCATTTTTGACTCGCGCTTTCTGGGGGAAATTTCCCCGTTCATGGGGAAGAAAAAACCCCAACTTTAGCACGAAGGAGATTCAACGGGTTTCCCCAACCCCTTTTGGGCCAGGGGATCCACGCGACCTTTTAGTGAAGGGGCCGGGGGGCCCCGGGCATCTAAGGGCATCAAGACCTGTTATTGCCCCAATTTTGGGGGCTAAACGCCACTGTCCCCCTGGGGGTTTCGGGGCAACGAGGACCGGCGAAAACATTTAATAGGCTAGAGGCCCGTTCCCTTATCGGAAAACCCGACAAACCGTTCCCCCAACCAAGAACGGCCTGGGACCACCACCCACCGAATCAAGAAAGATTTTCAATCTGTCAACCCTTCATGCCCACCCCGGGGGAGTTTTCCCGTGTTTAGTCAAATTGCCCCAGGCTCCACTCCTGGGGTGCCTTGGGCAATTCCGTTTCAGCTTTGCAACCATTTCCCCAACCCAAAAACGGTTTCCCCAAGTTTCCCCAAAAGTCATCCAAACCAAATTTCCGCGGGTCGCTAGTCGGCATTGTTTACCATTCGTGCTTTTTTCACAAATATACCACCGCCAACCACTTGGCTGCCGACGAGCCGATGTTTAATCAAACCGGGGTCCCGCCGGACAGCGGCAGCGGCGAGACGGTATTACGGGAAGAGGGGGGATCCACGACCGGGAACAATTTTGGGGGACGACCACAGGACAGACGGCGATTGTGCACTTGGCCACGGGGATCTGGAGCGATCCGCGAAAACCCAGCGCGCTTCCACTGGCCCCGAAACAAAAGCAGGCAATGATTTCCGACTAAATTTCATTTACCTGCCGCCGCTGATCGAGACTCCGCATAAACCCCGGCAAGGAAGCGATTGCTTTAGACCAGCTGACCCAGAGGGGGGTGGCCCCCGGGGTGGGCCCGAGGCCGCCATATGCGTTCGATGTCGATGTTCAAGTGTTCGAATTCACATTAATCTTTTTCAGCTGGTTGCCTTCATCGACGCACGAGCCGAGTGGGTCCACCGCACAAAGTTATCATTTGTTTTATTTTTATTTTTGTTTTTTTCCCCCTCCCCTGCCAATTTTTTTGGGGGGAGGGGAAAAGGAAAAAACAAAAATTTCACGAGACAAATTTTGGGGGGGAATATGGAAAATTGGACGACGGACAGAGGGGAAAGGGTGAGGCGGGGGGAAGGCTCATCGCTGAACACCCCTTTGCCCCGCGGCCTCCATGAGGAGCTTTTCGCGCTATTTCAAGAGCAAAAAAAGCCCCAGGTACCCCAACGACCTTTTTCTTTGGGGGGCGGAAACGGGAAAAAAAACCAACAAACCGGGGGGCACCGCCTTTTTGGGCCCGGGGGACCTTTGGGCCCGCCGGGCCTGAGCAATCACCGCAGCGCTCTTTGAACCCTACGACCCGGCGAGCACAAAACGTGGCCCCGAGCCGTCACCGTGGATCGTATCTAGGGCTGTCAGGGGACCTGAAAAAAGTAGCGGTCAATCGGCAGGGGGGGGCGCCTTTACGGGGCCCCGTCCGAAAAAGTTTCCTTTTCCCAGTTTTACCCGTTTCGCCACATTTTGCTTCGGGGGCACTTGGTGGGAGCTTTTTGCCTTGTGCCGGCGAGACCGATAATGATCCTTCCGCAGGTTCACCTACGGAAACCTTGTTACGACTTTTACTTTCTCCAAGCGATCGATTTCCCGAGCTTCTTCTCGGCCAGCGGTGCCGGCACTTTCGTACCAGACCGGACCAATCCGAGGCCTCCCCGAACCGCTCAATCGATAGTAGCGACGGGCGGTGTACAAAGGGCAGGTGGGTAATCAACGCGAGCTTATGACCGCGCTTACTGGGAATTCCCCGTTCATGGGGAAGAATTCAAGCCCCAATCCCAGCACGAAGGAGATTCAACGGGTTTCCCAACCTTTCGGGCCAGGGGGGCATCCCCGCTGATTCCTTCAGTGTAAGCGCGTGGCCCCGGGCATCTAAAAGGGGATCACAGACCTGTTATTGCTCAATCTCGTGTGGCTAAACGCCACTCGTCCCTCTGAAGTTTCGCCGGCGCATCGAGGACCGGGGGAACTATTTAATAGGCTAGAGTCTCGTTCGTTATCGGAATTAACCAGACAAATCGCTCCACCAACGAAGAACGGCCATGCACCACCACCCACCGAATCAAGAAAGAGCTTATCAATCTGTCAATCCTTACAGTGTCCGACCGGGTGAGTTTTCCCGTGTTGAGTCAAAATTTAAACCGCAGGCTCCACTCCTGGTGGTGCCCTTCCGTCAATTCCTTTAAGTTTCAGCTTTGCAACCATACTTCCCCGGAACCCAAACACTTTGGTTTCCCGGAAGCGCCCGCAGAGTCATCGAAGCAACTCCGCGGATCGCTGTCGGCATCGTTTGGGGGCAGAACTACGACGGATCTGATCGTCTTCGCGCCTCTGACTTTCGTTCTTTATTAATGAAAACATTCTTTACAAATGTTTCGCAGTAGCTCGTCTTGCGGCGATCCAAGAATTTCACCTCTAACGCCGCAATACGAATGCCCCGTTTGTCCCTGTTAATCATTACCTCCAGTTCCGAAAAACCCAAAAAAATAGAACCGAGGTCCTATTCCATTATTCCATGCACCATTATTCAGGCAGCTGGGGTCCGAACACTCTAATTTTTCAAATGGGCCCGGCCACCCGGGACGCCGGGAAGAGCACCCACGGAGAGACCCGGGCAGACGGTGGGGCGGGAGACAAGGGGCAGTGAACTGGCGCGAGGGACGCCCGCCTGCGCCTAAATCCAACTACGAGTTTTTTAACTGCAACCCCCTTTAAATACGCTTTTGAGCGGAATTCCCGGGTCGGCACCAGACTTGCCCCCCAAAGATCCCTTTAAAAGGGGGTTTAAAAGGTATTTTCCCAATTAGGGGTAAAGAGTCCCATTGTTTTTTTTGTCATACCCCCCCTGCCGGGGGGGTTTTCCCGGCCGCCCCTTTCCCTTTTGGATGTGGTAGCCGTTTCTCATGCCCCTCCGGAATCAAACCCCTGATTCCCGTTACCCGTTAAAAAGGGAGGCGCACGACCACGACAGAAGCAGAATTTGGATGCGTCGCCGGCCCTGAGGCCATGCGATCAGCACAAAGTTATCCAGAGTCAAGGGACGCCGCACCCCCCAAAGGGTAACGGCGATTGGTTTTTAACTAAAAAAGCGCTCTTTCCACGAGGGTCGGGGCTTGGAAGATGTATTTCGAATTGCCAGTTATCCGAGGATCGTGTCATCTATTGAACCCCGACTGATTTAATGAGCCATTATGGTCACCCTGAGACAGTGTGAACTTAGACATGCATGGCTTAATCTTTTAGAAAGCATATGACACGGGGGAAACAAACCCGATAGCGTCGGACGAGACTGGGCTGAAATGCTCGGGGTAGGAGACACCCCCGGGGGTCCCACCCCCAAAAGGAAAAGAAAGGGCCCAGGGCTTCCCCAGTTTTTTCCCGGGAACCGCGCCTCGCCAAGCAAAAACGACACCATGTTATATACCCCCAAGCTCGGCGAGCCGGGCCTTTTTAAAGAGACCACCGTCGAGCGTTTTAAAATTTTTGACTGACTGCATCACACCGCGACCGAGAAACCCGAAAACGGACACCACACATAAAATAAGACCGCGCGGCGAGCGAGCGAGTCTTTAAAAGCAGACGCACCTTGTCCCATTCGGGAGCCCCGCCCCCGTGAAAAGCGAGGGGACGGCAGCCGTTAGAGCGCACGCAATTTGGGTTTTCGAACTGGGGAACCGCGCGCGACTGGTCCCCGTCCGGTTTTTTTAAAACGGGGGGGCACAGTTTTAGACGCAAACCCAGATATAGTATGTTCCGGGGGGATTAAGTTCGGCGTTGTTCGTTCTTTTCCTATTAAATGAATATTTTTGACTTTGCCATTTTTTCGGTTTTTCGGGCGTTGGTCCTACCGTAGCTCGACTTTGGGAGGGGCTAGAGTTATGAAATTTGGGAAAAGGTTTATTTACTAAGCTAGTCACACGGCAGTATTAAATTTTTTTATCCGGTTAACGGTTTGGGTATTTTGCTCGGGTACGAAACGGGGAAAACCCAAAACAAAAACCGTCATTTTCATAGAATACGGATTATATTATATTTGATAAATGAAAACAAGCCTCAGTATCTTTAATGAAACAGTTGGGTTTTGTGACTAAAGCTAATGACACTGTCGTTTAATCTGCTTAAAAATTAAAACGTCCACTACGTAAGTAAATGCAATGCCTGGAACCTGAAATCCAAACCTTTTGTGATTTCTAATATAAAATTATAGTTCAAGTTCAGACGATAGTTCAGAAATTTGTGTCACATTTCACGCAACACAATCAACAACTTTTCAAAAAAAGAAAGTTGAGAAGAAGAAGAAGAAGAGGAAGAAGAAGAAGAAGAGGAAGAAGAAGAAGAAGAGGAATTTACGTAGTAAATGCAATGCTTGGTTTGTTTTCAACACTGCGACGTTGTGTTGTGTTTACATTTCTAAACTAACAAGCGTGCTCACCACGTGGTAATCACCACGTGGGTTATAACCACGTGGTCAGCACGCTTGTTAGTTTAGAAATGTAAACACAGACATCGCGTCGCCGGTGTTGGAAAAGAAAACAACAACACACCAACGCATTGAATGTACTTACGTAAATTATTATTCTTCGTCTTCCGCGCTATTGACGAGAAATAATGAAAACCACGGATTGACGAGCACAATTGTTAGCGACAAATACTACTGCTGACCGCTCTACTCTACTAATAATAATGTTTATTATTGTCTACTTTCTTCTGCTGCACAAGCAATCCTTGATTCCCTTGAACCACAAGTTTTCCGACCGGCCTCTTTTTATGATTTCTAATGCGATGGTATAATTTATACATTAAAATAATAATTCAGTTCAGTCGATCGCAAATTTGTGTTCTATCTCCGCAAACACAATCAGCAACCAGAGAAGAAAAGAATGTTGTAGCCTACAGTGTAGCTATATTGGTTTGTTTGCTTTCTATCTTCCAAATTTCACGTAAGCCCTACCTGCCTTACCATACATCACCTGACTGTAGGGGAGAAATGTATGTACAGTAAAATAATGCGATGTTACACATATTTGACATGAGCACACACATGGTACTACATTGAAAGAAAATATTAATTGGGAGAGGGCGTTTGACGCGTTAAAAAGCTGAATAGTTATTAAGTGTTTGTTTGTTTTTCAACACCGGCGACGTGTTTTGTGTTACATTTCTAAACTAACAAGCGTGCTCACCACGTGGTAATCACCACGTGGGTTATAACCACGTGGTCAGCACGCTTGTTAGTTTAGAAATGTAAACACAGACATCGCGTCGCCGGTGTTGGAAAAAAAAGAAAACAACAACACACCAACGCATTGAATGTACCTACGTAAATTATTATTCTTCGTCTTCCGCATCTATTGACGAGAACAATAAAAACCCACGTTGACGAGCACAATTGTTAGCGACACAATACACTGCTGACCGCTCTACTCTACTAAATAATAATGTTTATTATTGTCTACTTCTTCTTCTGCTGCTACAAGCAATCCCTTGATTCCCTTGAACCACAAGTTTTCCGACCGGCCTCCTTTTTTTATGATTTCTAATGCGATGTGGTATAATTTATACATTAAAAAAATAATAATTCAAGTTCAGTCGATCGCTAAATTTGTGTTCACATCTCCCGCAAACACAATCAGCAACTCAAAAGAAAAAGAATAAGTTGTAGCTACAGTTGTACTATATTGGTTGTTTGCCTTTCTATCTTCCAAATTTCACGTACAGCCCTACCCCCTTCCCATACACACCGACCGAGGGGCAGAAATCGTATGTACAGTAAAATAATGCGATCGTTACACATTTTGGACATGAGCACACACATTTTAATACATTGAAAGAAAAATTTTAAATTTGGGAGAGGGCCGGTTTGATCGCGGCACATTAGCTGATAGTAGTTATTAAGAGAAAAGTGGGGGACAATAATACTAACTGTTATTCTAGATTTCGCCAAATAGAAATTTGATATTGTGGTTAAAACTTAAAGTCAGCAAATTGTACAGGTACCGAAATTCACAATTATTTATAATAAGACCTGTTAAGACATGTTAAAAATTTTTAAAAAAAAAAAAAAAAAAAAAAAAAAATCTGATCTGTGTGTATATTTTTATGCAGAAAAAAAATGATGATCGGGTTTTATATTTTTATGCTGACGGGCTTGCTTCTTCTGGTACATTTTCGGCGTAGGTGGTCGATTGAGAGCGCTGGCCGTAAGATGTAGTGTTAAATATACACATTAGGAGATGAAAAAAATATATATAAAATGTTTCAAGCGATTTGTAAAATTTCTCTTTTTTCTGTACACTTTACTTTGTTGTAAAAAACGAAAAATGTTTTAAATAATAGAAAAGAGTCTCGTCCTATCAACCAACACAAACCGTGGGTCACTGAGCGCATTTACCCATTCCAACTGTTGACCATGCTGTTTATTTGTTTGCTCGGGGCAGGAGTCGAACCTGCGCGGTCGGTTGCCGAAGGACGAGACGGGACGATGAGGACGACGCCGCCGCCGAGGACGACGCCGCCGCCGAGGACGACAACACCGAGGACGACGTCTCCGCCGAGGACGACGTCTCCGCCGAGGACTAAGACGACGACGACACCACCGTGTTTGGTGACGACGACGTTTGTTTTATTTTGGTGACAAATTTTTAAATGGGGTGGTTTGGGCCAGCAGCTCGGACGGGAAAACGGAGATGTTGTTCGTCTGGTGTGCGAACAAATCTCCTGGTCCCAAAGGGTGAGTCTCAACAGTTCGCAGTGAGGTGGCTGCTCTACTGCTTACGACACCGACCGAGAATAAGTCGTCTACAAATGATTTACACC